>JAPYYW010001589.1:0-27451 GCA_030522545.1 Cremastinae sp. A BG-2022a
AATCTCCCATAAGAGCCCATGTTAAAAGTAGCAATTTTTAAAAATTAATATCTAAATAACTACATGGTTGAGCCTTTTTAAATTTTGCAAACACTTTAACACAATGCTAACGAAGATTTGTGCACTTTTTGAATAAATTCTGTCTCAAGAAATTTCAATTGATGATTTTACATCAAGTTAACACATAAAGACAAACTTTTGAATAGACTGTCTCGATTGTACTACCTTAACACGCGCTCTTATGGAAGGATGCAAAAAAATGTCATTTTTGCCAATAAATATCTCGACTTCCGCATGGTGAAACCTTCTAAAAATTGATATACATGTACATACAACGGTAAAGAAAGTTTATGAAAAATTTTAACAAAATCTGTAACAAACGATACCATGACCATATCACCTTAAAACGAAGCCTCTAAATACAAAAAGAATCTGCTGTACGGAACCTAATCCTTTTAGGGATCTCTAAATTTAAAAAATTCTGCCACCTCCTGTATGCGATTTTCGAATTCGTTGCGTTTCAACGATGCAAATTTCAAAGTCATTATCTTGCTTCAATGCTTTTCCACGAGCTTACATCTTTCTTCGATAAATTAATGAATTTTTATTTTTCGCAGATATTTACTCTCAAATATCGGACAGCAATGGTCACATGATACATTGGAGATTTTCCGAGTATTTGAAAGAAGTTTTGGCCCTGACCGCGGCCGTTTACGAAACGCCGTCCTTCGTGTATTCCGAAGGCCTGGCGAGCACCATTTTTCCACCGGTAAATTAAAAAATCAATCAGCGCGATGCCAATTTAAAAACGAGAATATGAATTTATTCAAGGATGACCAGCGACCTCTCGTTCTCGTTGATTATTCATGATTTCTTTTTTTTTACTAGAATTCAAAAATCACCGTCAACGATTTTCTCGACTGTCTCATGTCGGATCCGGGACCACATTGCCTCATTTGGCTTCCGCTCTATCACAGAATGGCCGCCGTTGAATCGGGTGATCTATCTTAATCTCGTTTGGAAAAATTAAGTACAATCGATTTTTGAATAAAAAAACAAATGTTGATATTAATTTCAGTGACACACCCTATAATGTGCGACGCTTGTCACCGGGAGAACTTTAACGGTTTCCGTTACCGTTGTCAGAAGTGTCATTCGTACCAATTGTGCCAGGATTGCTTCTGGCGTGGCAAAGTCTCCGGGACCCACAACAACGATCACGAGACGAGAGAGTACAGTAGCTTTGTGAGTCCATCATTTTTCGTACGACAAAAAAAAACTTTTATCGCTGCTTCACAGATAATACGAATAAATCAACTAAAACTTTTATGGGAACGTTTTTAGAAATCACCCAGCAAACAAATTGGACATTCCCTGCGCAAGAGCTTCAGATGCGTGCCAGAGAAAGGTAAAAACAGTCTTCCAAGGTTTCCTGAACAGCCAGAAAAAACGTTAGATCTGTCACACATCGTGTAAGTAGTATAAAAAGAGTTTATTGATTAAACAAATACATATAGATATCTGTTGAAAAAAAAATAACGATAAAATATGATCATGCACAGACCACCGTCGCCTCTACCTTCGCACAACGGATTTCCAGACCACGGTTTCATGGCTCCTTTCGACGCGGGTTCCATGGACAGTCGTTCCACGCTCAGAAGGTCAATATTTTATTTTTTTTTAAATTCAATTACATATGTTGACGATAGATCAAATATTTTTAACTAATTCATCAAGCAGCATTAAAATATTTCTAACTTTTGCTTTTACTCTTCTCTAGTATGGATAGTTCGAGATTGGACGACGAGCACAAGCTGATTGCGAGATACGCTCAGAGATTGGCCCAGGAAGCGAGAACTGTGGTGAGTCTGGAAATCTCATATAATCAATATTATTTAACTGCTAACAAAATTATTTGAAAAATGTTCGTGGAAAAGGGAATAATATGTTGACGAGTGCATTGAGCCAACGAGAGTAATTCAAGGTTGCACGTAAATAAAGTCAGCTCAGCTGCATATTAACTTTAATTATAACGAATTGAAACTAATTAGTACCTGTTTAAACAGCCGCGCACCTCGTCGAGGATGTCACACGTCGACCAGTCGGTGAGTTACAAATAACAACAATTATACATTTCATGTTTGGCTTCTCCAAAAATGGATATATTTGCATACAGAAATATGTTCGAATTAGAATACGATAATTATTGCAGAGAGTGTCTCTTACTAAAATCGAGCTGATTATTTTTTATTGCATTATATATGAGTAAAAATATATATTTTAGCCATAAAAAATGTTTTTTATAACAGAATATGGTAATTACTGGACAGAGTGTCTCCTGCTAAAATCAGGCTGATTATTTTTTATTGCATTTATTATAGAATATTATTTATTATATTATTTATATTATTTATGGAACACATACATCAATGTTTGATGATTTTTTGTTTCAGCAGGGAAGAGCCCCTTCGGACGCGAATCTCGCATCGCTGGACGCTTCGAGGGCTCAACGCGAATTGATATCGCAGCTCGAGGCAAAAAACAAAGAGATAATGCGGGAGATAGCAAGGTTAAGGTATACCTGTGTCGTTTAAATTCCTTAATATGATGCCTCAGACCCGAGAAGTCATCCTCTCTCGATACCATCCTAGTATCACGCATGTTACGAACAAGTAATGGAAAGAATTTTTCGTTTCGCTTAAACGTGTGCCCTTGGTTGCTCTGCATGAGAAAAAAAAATTCAAATATTAATGGTCTGCGAAAATTTGAATGTTTTTACCGCAAGAAATGAATTTTTCTCTATTTCAATAGAAATTCGAGTATCTACTCACTAATATTTGAATTTGAAAATATTGTCGTCAGACAAATGGATCGTTGGACATTTGAAATATTTAGTTTACGAAATCTACAATAAAGATTTATACAAAACGATGTGTATAATAAAAATGTCAAACGATTCCAAATAATTCAAAATGTGCAAAAAAACTCTCAGAACACTACACTGGGGGTGAAATACAGAATAAACGAACAAAATGACGAGGGTACACGAGCAACTTTGAGAATTTCAAACATACGAGAAAAACCTATCGGTCTCACATTAACAAAATTACATGCATTAACAGAATGAATCACATAACATCTCATCTACATCGCCCATAAATTGAGGAATCTCGAGTCGAAAATTGGAAATAAATACAATTCTTAATTGTGATAAATCTTTGTGAGAATATTAGTGTTATGGTCTCGAAACTCCTCATTATCTATTCACAAAAATATTAGGTGATTTCAAATGAGATTCCCCTCGACTGACTCGTTTTTTTTTATTATTATTATAAAATTTAGACGACAGCAAGAGATAGAAGCTGCAGGCTTGGAAAATCCAGCTCTCATGTCCGAGCTCAGAGCTCTCAGACAGCGAAAAGACGAGCTCGAGACCCACCTCGCTACTCTGCAAGATTCCAGAAGACAGCTTATGGTTCAGCTCGAGGGACTGATGAAAATGTTGAAAGTGAGTTTCGCAAAATTATTAAATTTGCGTTAAGGAGGTATTAGCTACACTTACTGGTCAAATGAGATACTATTTGGCTAATTTTTAAATGAGGCGTAAATAAACGACTTTTAAGATTGAATAAATCGTTTTTTACCGAATGTACTAATTTTGAAATGTAATACAGATAGTTAAAAAGTCATTTTCGATTTTAGATTATAATTTGACTTGGATTCATTAACGTACAAGTGTCATATCTGAGATTATCATAAAATAATTCAATGAAAAATTCGATGACCCTCTATTTTTGTGGTGAATAATTAAACCTTACATGCAAATGAATACGTGAGATACTTTAGATTGTTTGAAATTTCACTCTAAATATTTTTTTTCGATCAAAAAGTGGATGTTACCGATTTCTCATAAGACACTGGTTTATGTCGACATACTTTGTTAGTATAATTTTCGCTTATTTTATCGATAATGCTACTTGAAATTTAGCTATCGAAAAACTGTATTAATACTCTATATCGTAAAAAAAATGTAATAGCAACAATTAATTTTCGTACTTTCGTTAATACCTCCTTAAAACGATAGTTGAGGAATAAAAATCGATTTTTCGACTAATAATGAATGAATTTTTCGACTAATAATGAACAAATAGAACCATCAAGCATCGCCTCGATCGACTCCGAACAGCTCTCCCCGAAGTACGAAATCCCCGCCTCTACCGCCCGGAGGCTTACCGAGCAGCAGGTCAGCTCCGCCGACTCCTGGAGGTCCCCTGTCGACGCCTCAGCAATCTCAGCAGCAACAGCAATCCCAGAACAATCAACAGCAACAACAGCAGCAGCAGCAACAACAGCAACAACAACAGCAGCAACAAATCTCGCAGAGTTATCAAAGTCCGGTGCTGGCAAGCTCCGTTGCCAACATGCCCGGAAACGCGATGCTCGGTTCTCTTCAGAATCCCATACCAGATAGCCTCTCGTGCGTCGGTGGCGACGTAAGGTAGGATGGCATGAGAAAAATAAGAAAAACCGTATCGTTGAAGTTTGCGTCGTCAGAGCGATGACTATTCTCAATTCTCACCCTTTCGAGAAATAATTTTCTTGCTTAACGAAATTAATCTTCGTTTTTTTTTACCGTACACTAAAACGTCGCAAACTTTGACACACTATTGTCCAAGTATTTCCCCTCCGTTATTCCATTTTTGTTATAGTGTTTTTTTTCGTATATTATATATATTTTTTTAAATTCGTTTACAAAGCGTTGATTATTATTTTACGTACGATTGAAAACGAGGGAGAGAAAAATTCACGATCTTCAATTTATCGTTAATCGATAAATAATACAGAATCAATAAAAAAAATTGGAGATTCGTTTATAAATGTTGAATTTTTCTCACGTCTTTTCCATATATATTAATTTTAATAATCACGATCCACCAACCACGGAGAGATTTTGTTGCAAATTTGAATTTTTTAAAATCGCGAATGAAAAATATTGTCATAAATAAATCGAACAAATATTTCCGCATGAAATTTCTTCGTGGAAGTCTCAATTGATCCTCGTAATTGATATTTAAAAGTGCGAATGGTTTTAATCTACACGTTGCTTGTCTCTGTATTTTTAGCTTTTGCGCCCTGCGTTTACATTCTAATATTTCTGTGTGCGTTTTTTTACACTCGAAAAGGCATTGGATGCGTCCAGCTTAATTTCATTTCGAAACACATTTTATTCACTTCTCTGTAAGAATTTTATCATGAACAATTTTTAAGTACGTACAAAAAACCAGTGCAAAATGAACCAATCAATGGAAAATCTAGGAAAATGATAGGTTATTTTCAAAATGTGACGAATTATAACGAAGAATAGCGAATGAGATTTGAAAATAAGACCATTGTTATACAAAAAAAGTTGATTGCTGAATAAAGTCATCAGGAAATTTTTTTTTCTTTAACCATTAAGGGAACTTGAGAGAAATAAAATAAAAGTTTGCATCATCTGCGTAATTCGTGCCATAGCTCGTGAATGCAATTACGTAACAAGAGTGCATGAATAAGCGCGTTATTAGGGAGAAGTGAGAGAAATAAGAGCAATGAATGCATTCATTCACATACATAAATCCTCATAAATTTACGAATTTATTCCCTTAGGAAAATAGAATTGTTCGCTTGCTCGATTAGCAATGATTGCGTAGATTGTAGTCAATTTACCAATAGAATTATTTCGTCTCTTGTGGAAAATTGCATTGTTGAAAGTCAACGAAGAAAAAAAATGGAATATAATTGTATTTTTCGATATTCAACGATGCAAACCTCGAGATTATTTCATGTACAAATTTAAGGTAGTAAAATGAATTATGTTGTTGAAGCTTATGCGAATAAAGTGGGATTTACAAAAAAAAAGGAGAATGAAGAAAAAATGGCATGCCTTATTTATTTTGTTTTTGTTGAAAGTTGCTTCGCGCAAAGAAAATAGAGATTTTCGATGTCAGGTCTGCGTTCAGGACAAACAGCTTGCCGGGAAGCGGCTCGAGCAGTGCCAACAATAGTTTGGGACGATCGTTGCGAAACGACTTGTTGGTAGCCGCGGACAGTGTCACTAATGCCATGTCAACGCTCGTCAGGGAATTAAATTCAGGTAAGGGTTACTCTTGCCATTATCACCGCTTGCCCGGCGAAGCGACAATTGTTTAAATAATAATTTTCAAATTAAAAATTCACTTATATTTCATTTCGTGAAGTAACGTTTATTTAAATTATTTCAAACGTATATAGCATTGAAAGTCATAAATTTGAAACGAAATTTTCTTATAATTTCTCATAGGATCTTCCTTGGTACTCGGAACTTCGAGAGACGATTTGGAGTAGCTAATCTCTTTGAGTAAACGTACTTTTTCTTTCCTTTATCATTTTATTTGAGTCGTTCATTTATCGATTTATATCTGTTTTTTTTTTAATTTAATTTTTTAAACAAACGTGCCTACGACGCTCACCGCTGTCAGGTTTTTTCAGGCGCATCGAGATGCATTTTTCATAGAGCGGCCGAAGTTAGGAATGAAATGAATATGCGATAACGAGCCTAAAGCCATTTTACGTGATAACGGGAGTACCTCGTTCTCAAGCATGTAGTTTCATTCGAAATATTTTCAATCTTTTAACACGAAACTTGGAGAGAGAAAAAAACTAAACCGAATGTCTTAAGAATGTTCAGGAATTTTTTTTTTTTTAATGTACGTTTATTGTATTTTACAGCAATGTATAATTTTTATTTATTCGTACGATAATTTCTCCTGACCATTCTTATTTACAGGCATGACACACAATCATACAAACATTCACGTAAAAATAATTCATACAGACGTGTACATATTTTTAATACTCCAGAATTTATTTTGAAGAATTTATCCATTTATTGAGAAAACGTAGCATGAATAAATAAACTCAGAGTCAAAAGTTTTCGATTCACAAGTTTTTCATAGTTGTGCAAGACGATTGCCAATTCTTTGATCTAGAAACATACGATAGTCGACTCGAGAGCCCCGTGATCATTTTTTTATGTAGCAAATATGCTAAACATATAATATTAACAAATTGACTGCACGTATGAGAAATACATTGAGATAATATTTTTGACAGATTTAATTGTTTGTTTCTTATGAAAAATAAAAGGTGCGAGGAACGTGCAGTGAATTTGTTAAAAGTCCCATTGCCAGTGTAATTATTTAATATTTTCACCAATATTTCTCGATACTCGCGAGAAACTTTTCTCCATCTCTCTCTTTCTCTTTCTTTTTCTACTTCCTGTATTTCCATCTTTCTCTTTATCTCTCTCTCGTGTCACTAACTTAGCATAGAAAACTAGGAGACTCTAGCCTTAGAAATAAAACCCCGGACCACACACTCTTACGTCAGGACGAAAAGAGAACCGAAATAATTTTTAATGCATCAATTAACACATTTAAATTGGCAATTACAGATTTGAGAATTTAATCTTCGACCAGGACCAATCAACGGCAATTAAACTGTAAATAAAGTTTTATTGAAACGTGACTTTGACAGACGAGACGTCATTATCTCACATGTAAAAAATGTGCATTCTATTCATCATGCATAATTCTTATTGCAAGTATAAAAAAAAATTCGATTAAAATATTTTAAATATAAAAAAAAAGAAATTTTTATTGAAAAAGAGTAAAATTAAGACAAGTACTGTACAGACAACACTTTAGACTTGTTGTGGAATGTGTGTGATGCACCGTCTGTGAATGTGTCCTGGTACCTTGCAGACTCCGACCAGGAGGAACAGTCCCACAACTCAGGGCGCCATAACATCAGAAAGCCACTCGGTAAGTCCTCGTCGAATTATTTCCAGGCTCACTAATCCGTGAAACTCGAGAATAATCGAAAGAAAAGATCGAACGCGAAGCCACGGAGAGAAAAAACAAAAAAAAAAGAAAATTTTCCATCGCACCTACTCGCTACTTCACTCTCTAATAAAACATTATTTAATTAAATAAATCGATGCTCGTTCGACCAACATTTTTCTAGCACCCTTTCTAGCTCCGAATAGCCCATAGTTTCAAGGTAAAAAAATCACTATTGTAATTGTACGTTGTTCACGAAAAACAATGCCATCGAAAAACATTTTCGCACATTTTCCTTTTAAAAAGATATTTTTTATTTTCATGAATATATATATATATATATATACGACATTCTGGCACTGTCACTGTTCGTACGATTGCGCTTCAGCAATTTGTCACTCGACGAGCGAAATATATTTTGAAGGAAGAACAGAAATTATTGTTTTAGAACTCTTTAGTCGTAGATTTTTTTTCATCTCGCTAAAAACACCGACACGCAGTACACGAAGAAAATTTTTGAGAGCAACTTATTTTTTTTTATTGTTTCACAGCAATGAGAACATAGCGAGAATTATTTCTTGGCTGAAAAAAAAAATGTTGGACTTACTGTGAGAGTGAAATTTTGGGGATAAAAGTGAGTGGATTATTTTTTCGAGGGATAACGAAGTGATTTTTGGGTGCGTCGCTCTTGTTGACAGATTTCGAAGCCGGCGAGGACGGTGATGACAGCAGTGGGGGCGGGAATTCGTGGAGGGAGGAATTGCAGCGTCGTTACCAGCAGGAAAACGAGTTCCTGGCGGAGCTGAGGGCGAGGAACGCGAGCGTTTCCCAGACGCCCTCGGCGACGCCCTCGAGCGAGCAGGAGCAGGAACGGGGTGAAAGGGAGGAGGCCGAGGGCGAGAAGGAGGAAGACAGCGAGGCGAATTGGGCCGAAGCGGTCAAACGATGGGTCAACCGATAAAATAATCCAAAAAAAACATACATTCACCCCCCAAGGAAGCTTTCTGTCTCCATCATTTTAATCAATATAATCCAGGCTCAAAACAAATTTATTTCAAAGATAAATCTACCTCTGAGAACATTGTAATTTTTTGATAATTTTTCTTTCTCAATATCGCCATAATCCATTTTTTAAATCGTAAATGTGCTCCAAAGTGGGAACTTTTTCTTCCCATTTTAACGTGAATTATCTCAAGGAACGTTTTCAAGAATTTTTACATCTTAGCCGCGATATCGCTTACCATAATAAGACACACGACGAGGACTTGTACTTGCCAAATATAAAGAAAAATGATTTTTGGAATCAACGTTTTTTCTCGGCCATCGAGGCTGGTGGAAAGCTTCCGTCTGACGATTGCATAGAGGATTTATCGAGATTTAAACGTATGCGAACGGAAACAACGACTTCCTTTTTTGTACGACATTGAGAAGCGAGGAATTTCCCAAAAAATATAGTCATTTAAATTTCACCGAAGATATAAAAATAATGAGAATTGATATTAAAAATCAATAGAAAACGTGTGATTGTCGTATTTTGATAGAATGATCAGTCTTCAAATATTCGATCGAAAAACAAAAAAAAACAAATTTTAAAAAATCGAGCTTTCATTTTTGCAACCTTCTGATTCCTCCGACCAAACCAATTTTCATAAGAGCAAATAAATGGATTTACCGAATGAGTGCGAGAGTGAGAGAGTGAAGATTTTTTCAACTTTCGGGTATACTCGCATCGAGAAAAATATGTGAAAGCTTGATAATCGCGCGAGAAATATTTGAGAAAAGAAATGACGCTTTTTCTATGCTGGACAGTCTGTAAAAGTTTTTGCGACGCGACCTCGTTTGGATTTAAAAACAAAAACGAAGGCAAAAAAAAAACTATATCTCTTTGAGCTTGTATACTTGTCTGTTGTAATCGTTAATCTGGTCTTCGTATTGTAATAATAACGAAAAAAGAAGAAGAAAAAAAATTAACGCGAGAGAGAAAACGGTTTTTCAGGCCTAGGAAAAGCAAAAATAATGAATGAGAGTGGAGGAAAAACATTGTGAAAACGAGAAAAGAACCGAATTCACTTGAGCGAAAAAAATGACTGAAAATCTCGCGATCGTTTTAAAATAGATGCGAAAATGAAACGCAGATCATGAGATAGACTCTCGATTTTTCCATTCATCGTAAAATTTGTCGTACGTTCTCGAAATTCGAACACGAGCGATTATTGTCCAGTAGGATTCCATTAAACGTTAGATAAACATTTGTAAAAAAATATTCGAGAAAAGCACGAGTTATTAATAAGGAAGTGAAGCAAAAAGGAATACGCGACACGTCACGCCCTCGTCATGAATTTGATATAAAATTTGCGCATTTATACTTACCGGAATATTAGCTTGGCCATGACAATACACGAATGAGCGTCTCGATCGACACTCCTCGCATTTACTACTTATATACATTCAATAATAAAGAATCGCTACTAACTCGCACAAACATTTTTAGCAGCTGAAAAGATCGAAGAGATAGACGTCGGAGTAAGGAGCAAAGAAGTGAGGAAGAAAACGTCTCAACGGATGAGACGAGATAACTCATTATAAATTCTCACGAAAAAAAGAAGAAGAGATTAATGTCTCAAGAAAAACGCCATCCGTTCGTACTTGGCATAATGCGCTCGTATACGAGTCACGTAAATTAGAATCTAGAAATTAAAAAAATAAACGAAATTCGACGAGAAACAAAAGGGGGAATAATTTCATCTGTAGATACGAGGTCGAAGAATCTCGCGAGAGAGACGAACGATTATTAAATAAACACTCTAAGGTCGACCGAGCTTCGAGGAGTTACGAAAACGATTATTGTAAAATATTTATTGTAGAAGAGATTGAATAAAGAGAGCGAAGGAAGAAAATTCGCGAGGGACATTTTTTTTTATTCTCCTCTTTTTCAAATTTATTGAAAAATCATTGAAAAAAATGACTGAGAAAGTCATTCAAATTCTCGTTAATACGATCGAGAATATTGTAAGTAAATCAGTATCTACCAATTACATTTTTTTATTTGAAAACAGATACATGTGCGTTTATTCAAAGGTTAGAAAAGATCCTGTCAATGTGAAAATTCGAATCGAACACGATGAGATTTTTCTCGGTGAGAGTGATTTGATAAAAATCGAGCCGGATCTTCAAGAACCACCGACTATTCATTCCATCAACTTTGAAGCTCATTTTTCGATTGATATTAACGATTTTAAAAAAATTGGAGCAATCGTTTCAACACCACTTTTAGGTAAATTTTGAAAAAGAATCAGAAATATTAATGAAAATTTATTAAAGCCTTTTTGATTTTTGGACAATTGTAATTTTTAGTTCAAGTTATCGAAGAAGAAAATAGTTTGAGTTCTCGACCTTCGGCCATCGGCGATTTACGTAAAAAGGAAAAACCAAAGTCTGGAAAAAAATCAATAATTTCGATGTCGGAGAAAAAAATCGTAGGAATTTCCAATATTGACATGATTCCAATTATTTTAGGTAACTTAGAACTTGAAATTAAAAAAAATACGTTTCAATATTTTACAAGTAATCTGAAATTAAAAAATTTAAGGGGAAAAAAAATTTGTCGAACGTCTGGTCGTTGAGGAGCCAAAGCAAACTTCGATAGGAAGTTCGTGGATGAATTTGCCAATTTTGACAATAACCATGTCTCAAAACGAAGTCGAATTTTTTCCTTCCGACTTGTCATTCAATTTTTTGAACATCACCGTAGAAAGTATTCACAATCCTCCGAGCTTTTTTAACGAGAGTTCCGAATTCAAAGCTGCGACGATCGTGCACGTCGACGAGGTTTTGAATCATTTAGACAAAATAAATAAATTTTTTTATTTTATTCTCTCTCCATTACTTTTTTTAAATTCAAGGAACCAGAAGTTGTGATTTTCGATAATGGACATTATTCAAAATACCAGGACGTCGAGTTGACAAAACGTTGGAGAACTTTGAATAAATTGGAGGGTCGTGGAAAATTGTCGAAATATAAAATAAACAGCGATCACAGTGACACGAAAAATCAATTGCAAAACTTCGAGTTGAAAGTACGTAAGAGAACAAAAGAGATTTTTTAAAAATAACTCTCCCAAAAATTTGATAGAAAGTACTGAAGAACGAAAATCCCAGAATTGAGTGGAACACAGTCAGTCGCCACGTTCTTTTTTCGTCCGGCCTAAAAACAACGAGAGAAAAAATGGTCGAGTAATAAAAAAAGAAGTATTATTTTCTTCTCAGTAATTTGCAGTAATTGCTTTTGTTAATAAATTATTAAATTCAATAAAAAGGTTCAGACACTGGCCTTTCCAGTTTAGTGCAAAAACGAGAGATTCTAAGCCACAATTGTATCAGTGCTGCGTCGACGTTTCAGAACTATTGTATCCAGGAAGTAAATTTCATTTTAAACTAAATTAATAAGTTTAATAATTTTAAACTAATATTCTTCATGAATTTTCGAATATTTTTTACATACTTATTTTTAGGGACAAAGACGAGAGTAGCGACTCGATTATTACCACTAAATACTGTCGAAATGCTTGAAAAAACTGGCTTTGATGAAATTCTGCTCAACGACAGTCCGAACGAAGTGAAAAATAAGGAAAAAAAGCCGAAATCTGGCGCGAGAGATTCAATCGTGAAACAATTTAAAGAATTTTGTCTAATTTTGTCTAATTTTAATTTGTTCACTCAGTTATTTGTTCGTTGTATGTGGATTTAGGCAAATTCAACGATTCAGACCGAACTCTCGTCAAATTCTTCCCTGACCAATGAGTCCGGTGAACCGACTTTCGTCGTGATTGAATTCGCGTTCAGAGAATCCCTCGTTCCGAGTCGCACGAGCCAGGAATCGATTCGCGATATCATGAAATTTGTCCCTTCGAGGGAAAAATTATTTCCTTACCCGTACACCGGGGATCTCGCGGACGAGCAGTACGTCGATTGCATCAGAAAATTGGCCGAAACCATCGTCGAATCTTATCGAGTATTTTTACGAAATATCTACCACAGATTAATATCTGGAAGCAGTTTATTTAATTTTTTTTGTTCCTAGGACTTTCACGAAGAAGATGAAAAAACCGAATCTGTCGATCCTAAGTTTGGGGAAATTCCTGCAAAAAAATATTCGTACATTCCAGTGAGCTTACTTTTTTTGTGTATACATTAAAAAATTGTTTCTTATAAAGTAATTGTATCAATAATTGAACAGCTAAAGGTTTTCACACTTTATCTGTATGCAAAAAATGCACAAACAAACAAAATCTGCTTCAAATTCGCCTCTAAACTATTGTCTGATATTTTAGCGACCCAAAACTCATTTTGTGTTAATTTTAGACAATATTTCTAGTAAATAAATACTTAAACGTTTGAATATGTAAGCTATTTTAGTTGAACAAAAAATCGACCTTGTCTGAAGGGTTGAGCAAGTTTGTTTCAACAAATTAATGTTACAAATGATAAACCTCTTTTTATACTGAAGAATAATTCTATACGATTTCATTGAGAAAAAAATAATTCTAATATTAAAAATAATATAGGAAAAATTGTCCAACCATTGGGACATGTCCATCTATTGAGACGTTTACCTTAATTTTTTTTCCAAATTAAGGACGAGACCGACAGATTCACGCAATATTTATACGAGAACGGAATTTACGTTTCGATCAAGACTGCGCTGAAGAAAAAAATCGTGAAGCTTCTGGACAAGAAATTTACGACTCGATCATTGAACTGGGACTCGGAAGAGTGTCAGGTTGATCGTCATTCCATTTTTATTTTATTCCAATCTCCTCTCATCTTCGTCTATTTTAAAATTTGAGCAATTTTCAGAATTTCGTCTCCGACGCGTATCTGTACCTCGTGGAACAAATGCACGTTGCCCTGAATTCTGAGAGCGAAAATAATTGCAGAGGCGAAGAAAAAGCAACGAACACGGAGGAAATTCGTTTCCAGGCTGAAGAATCCTACGAGCTGGGCAACGTCGAGAGAACGAAACAGTTGTACCTAAACGTAAGAATCATGAATAACGCTTTGTTTTTGTTTCTTTTTTTAATCATTTTTTCATCTAAAAAATCTTTATTTCAAGTTAATCGCAGCCAATCGCGACGATCCCGAGCCTTGGCTTAGCTATGCAACGTTCCTAAAAAGGGAAGAGGATTTTGAAGAATGTGCAGAATGTTGCAGGGAAGCCATTCGATTGAACAGTCGTCACAAACTGGCGTTAGTTTTCAAAATAATATCAAATTATGAGTCAGTTTATTTTATACATTTTTTGTTTTCTATGAAATTTTTTAAAACAGATTTAATAAATTTTTTAATTAAGCAATTTTTTATAGATAAAATTCTAGTAAAAAAATGTATAAAATATAAAAAATGTAATTCAGAAAACTTTTTTGAATTCTATAATTTTGTTGTATATGCATTTATGACAGATTACTGATGTATGGAATTCTGCTCGCTGAATCTCAAGACTATGAGACAGCTGAAATTTTTATCAGAGCAACGACGCACCTGTATCCACGATCCGTCGAAGCTTGGGGAATTTTGCACCTGCTGTTTCTTCGCACTCAATATTATCCAGGTATCGATTGCAAACATTTCGAGTTAATTTTTTATCAATAATCACGTGACCTTTAATTCTGTGATGTGTAAGGTAAACGTCCCAATAGTTGGACAGTTAAGGATTTTCATACTTTATCTTTTTTTAAAAAAAGATATAAACAAAAAATCTGCTTCAAATTCACCACTAAGCTATTGTCTGATATTTTAGTGTTCCAAAACTCATTTTATGTATTAATTTTAGACAATATTTCTAGTAAATAAATACTTGAACATTTGTATACGTAGAATGTCCCAATAGTTGGACAGAAAATTAACCCTATCTCTAGAATTCAGCAAGTTTGTACCAATAAATTAAAATTATGGAAAATAAACCTGTTTGTATATGAAAAATAATCCATATGATTTTATTGAGAAATAAATAATTCAAATGTTAAAAATAATATAGAAAAATTGTCCAATTATGGGAATATGTCCATCTATTGGGACGTTTACCTTATATTTTCAAAATTCAGGAATGGATCTGACGCTCCGAGTCGCGGAAGAATGCCTCTTGGACCCGAATCGCGATCCCATCGAGTTGTCTTCACCGAAAAACGAGCCTCTCGCTTGGAGCACCATTCGTTGCGACCAAAAGCGAATTTATCTCATTCTCGCCGTGTTTCTTCTCAAGCTCAATTGCTACGATGTGAGAAGCTTAATATACAACAAAAACATTTTTTTTTATTTAAAAAAAAATCTTATTTAATATTCTTTCCTAAAGTTCGCGAGTCTGGCACTCAGTCAGGAACTCACTCTCGAAGGCAGGTCGAGCTCGTGGCTCTACTACATGGCTGTTCACCATTATCTCATGGGAAGATACGGTGATGCTTTGACACACCTCCAGGAAGCTCGACGAACTTATGGCCTCGTAAAATTTCAATTTTTATTTATTTACCAAAATTATATATAAAACTGCGCGAAAAAATTAATTGCGGAAAATAGTCGGCTTCAAAGCTAATCTAGTTATTTTTAAAAAAATTTTTATCACTTAATTTTAGCATGGTTTTACGATGAAAATGATTTTCTATAGAATTTCCCGAAAATTTACACAAGTGTTCTTTGAGATCGCGTTTAAGTGTGTGTAAAGTATGAAGAAAGTTTCTGCGTACATAAATCGAGATGGTTAAAGTATATTGTTGAAAATTGTGAGTTTTTGTAACGTTCCATAAAAACCACAAAACCAAAAATTGTTATATTTTTTGCTTATAATTTTTATAATTAAAAATTTTTTAAAATTGTGATTTTCAACATGGAATATCTCGATTTTTATAAAGAGAAACTTTGTAATGTGTTGCATCAAACTTGATACGATATCAAAGAAGATTCATCTAGTTTTCAAAAAAAATCTGACATAAAATTTTTTAAACCGTATATCGAATATTCCTGATTTTTGAAGACCATGAATTTCGTGTATATTGTTCTTTATTCAATTGATAACAAAACTCGCAAATCGCTCTGAACGTCAAAAAAAATACACTGACAATGAGAGAAATCACGATAGTATATTTTACTACAAAGTGACAATTAAGCTAATTATTATAAAATTAGATATATTTTTGTAGTAAAACGTAACACAATCAAGACAAAATGTAAATAAAGTATGTATATTCAATTTTATAATCATTAGTATAGTTGTCACTTTTGTATAGTAAAATCTACCATACTTTTCTTTCCGTGTTAGAAGAATATTTTTGATTCAAGGGGTTACGTCTAATTGGCGACCGAAAAAAGACGTATTTTGTGAATATTTTTGGGAAAATGATTGCAGGTGTCGAACTGTTTTTTTTTCATAGTAAAGGGTATACTTTTGACTATGTTTCATAATTTAAAGAATTATAACTACTTTCAAACAAATTCGTGGCACAAGTACCAAACTAATTAAATAAAAAAAAACATTTTTTGATTTTCTTTCTAAGGATTATTCGATTTCTGGATTAATGGGACACTGCCATTTTAAAGAAGACGACGAAAAATCGGCGATGGAGTGCTGGGAATTCGCGAGCACCTTCTTCGACCGGCCGACGAATATTCACCTGATCGACATTCGAATGGGCAATTATTTGCTCGAAGCCAAAGAGTATCAGCGAGCGAAGAGAATTTTTCTGGACACCTGTCACGTTTCGCCAACCTCGATTTCTTGGTTCGGTCTCGGAATCGCCTGCTACGAGGTTACTTTTTTCCCCTAAATTACAATAACTTTTCATCAACCGATAAAAAAATGATAAAAATGTTCAGATGAATAATTGCGAGGACGCGGAATGCGCTTTCATCGAAGCGAATGGACTGGATCGTGATAATCCTGATATTTGGGCTTATCTCTGCCTTCTTAACATGACCTTAAATCGGTATGACCAATTTACCGAATGTTACCGACAATTGCTCGAGGTAAAATCTCCTTTAAATCGCCAAATGATTTTTCAAAAGATTTTCGCTGATCATTAAAATAGTACAAGATGTTTCAATTTTTATATCTTTATTCATGGTACTAGAATGATTTACAAAACGAAAAATTATGGCTCCGCATAACGAGTACGATGGAGTCCTTGGGATTGTCCGCACCGATCTCGCGATCGGCAGAATCGAAAGTTTTCGAGGATTCATTGCGAGAGAGTACCTCTGACCTTCAGAAATATTGATATAAAATAATAATAAAAATAACATATTATAATGATCAATCGAAATAAAAATAAATAAATAATTTTAAAAAACAAATGCGCTAAAAACAAGTTGATTAAATGTCTTTGCAAAAAGAAAAACGTAATAAATTATGTCACAAAAAATAATTGAAAAAAGCTTTTGAAATGTAAAAAAAAACGCAATTCATCGGATTTTACGAATTTTTTGTAAAATTTCGTATAAACTGGAAAATTTGCCTCAGTATGAAATTATCGTCGGAATTTTTCTTTTAACGAAAAAAAAATTTTCTTTCAAACTAGGAAATTTGCTTTGAACTTGTTCGGAAATATTATAAAAATATTTTTGTTTTTCATGATAAAAAAATACGATATGGCGATCGGCCTAGCTGACCATCGTAGACTTTGAGAATATCTCAAATCAAGCCAAGCAATTAAATACTAAATACGATTAGAAATTGCAAATTCGACACTTTGTTCATCTATTATTTTCGCAAGAGTTAGTTTCGAGCGTTATTGTCTACCTCTTGAAAAATATTTCGAACCGTCGAAGTATATTTTTGTTTCGAAACGAGAGAACAAAGTAAAATTGTCAGGATGCGTTATTCTATAATGATTTCCTTACTGGTTTCCCTATTAATCACATTATTTATCTTTAAGGTGATCTCTCAGATGTACCACGTGACACGCAAGTGCAAAAGAGATAGCTGCCAAACGCAATTAGCTCAAATATCGAAATAGTCGATGATTCGAAAATAATCGAAAAATCCACCCATTTTTGCGATCAAGGTAGTTGTCGCATAAAACAAACATGGGTAGATTTTCGATTAATATATAGTTTTATAAAATAAATCGTTTTCTTAAAGTGTTATTGAAAATTTGCATAAACCTTCTTTGATATAATATGCACATGAATACTAATTTTTAAGAGGTTTCACTACGTAGAAATCGAGATATTTATCGTAAAAAAACACAATTTTAAACTCTAAATATTTTAAATTTTACGTAGTGAAACTTTTTAAAATTTTGCACAGCTCTTTCCACTACATCAAAGAAATTTCCTTCGGTTTAAAAAAAATCGTAGGATTTGTATATAGATGTAGCAAGTACCTAATTTTGTTGATTATATAGTAAGTCTCACCCTGGACGAAATGGAATTCGGAGTATATTGTTCTTTAGTCAATTTACAACGACTTTTCTTAATGAGCTTAAACTTTCAAATCAGACTAATTGTGGAAAAGCTGAAAAGAAAAATGTTTCATTTGGCTTTCATACGAAAATTATCTTAAACCAGGTGGACTGAATACTATCATTCTTGACAAAGAATTAAAGATATTTGAGTTAATCGCATTTTAAAGATGCCTAAGGGCGTTGTGCTATCACCTTAATAGGATTTTAATTCCTATATTTAAATCTAAGATTCCGAATTCTCGGTTTTGGCGATTGCAGACTCGGTTTCGTTTTTTGAGCTACAATTTGGCATTGCTGCCTCTGACAATATTTCTCCCGAGGTTTCTTTCGGGTCGCCAGATTCTGTTAATTTTTCTCCAGATTCTACAACTCTATTCCCCTTCTCTTCCCCGTCCGAATCTTTTTTATTTTCACACTTTTCCTCGATTTCCCCACGCGAATTTTCTGGACTAATTTCCAAATCCTTCGACTCTTTTTGCACTCTCTCTGTTTTTTCTATTACTTTTTCCACATCATTTTTTGTTTCTGAATCAGCTGGAGATTTTTCGTCGAAACTCTCGTTATCCAACAATTCGATAAATCCGCTATCGTTGCTCGGATGCTCGCTGCTTGCACTGTTATTTATTATTTGAGAATTTTCCGCCTCACTTTTGAGCGTGTCGTCATTGAATTCATTATTATCAACGCTCGAATCAAATTTTTCATCGATCTCAATATTTTCCGTTACCGTTGACGATTTCGACAACCTTTCTTCGAAAAATTCATCAGATCGATCACGATTAATTTCCCTAACTTCTGAACTAACATTTTCATTATTTTTTTCGTCAGTGTCAAAATTTTCTTCATTCGTTTCGATTTGCTCTTCGTTCGAATTCTCTTTCTCGCTGTCTTTTCGATTTGGAAACTCCGAGTTGATTC
The DNA here is from genome assembly GCA_030522545.1 of Cremastinae sp. A BG-2022a. NCBI lineage: Eukaryota > Metazoa > Arthropoda > Insecta > Hymenoptera > Ichneumonidae > Cremastinae sp. A BG-2022a. Next base: position 19,229 of record JAPYYW010001589.1, read on the forward strand.
CCACTTCGACAGATTTTTTCGCGTCTCGAGAGAATTTTTCCTGATTGTTTACGTGTTTTTGAGCATGAGGTGATTTCGGAGTATCCTTTCTTGCGAATTTCGGATTGTCGTCGTTTTTCGGTCCGTTCTTCCTTGATTTTATCGATTCGTTATTTTTTGCAGTCGGGAAATTTTTTCCATCAATTTGCCGAGAGTGACGGGGACTCTTTGGCGGTACGTTTTTGTGCCCGTCAAAGTTTCGATTTCTTGTGCTCTCGTCCAAGGATTTTTGTCTCGAAACGAAGGGACTCTCGATAGGGATTTCCGCCTCCGTCTGGCTGCTGTAAGTCAGACGAGGCCTCTGTCTCGGCCCGACTCTTCCGGTCCCCGCGATGTTGGGCGAATTTACTTTTATGCTCATGACGGACGATCTCGGAGGCGTCGAGGCTTGAGCGTTAACCAGGATTTTTATGCTTTTTTCCGTAGCAACTACGACGCGTTTATCATTGTCGGCGGAATCCTTCATTTCCGCATGAACCGAGGATTGAGACTCGCGTGCATGTCCCGGATAAGAATTTCTTGCGTTACCTCGAGAATGACGATAATACTTGTCGTTCTGTTCCTGACGCATCGGAACATCGGCCAGGGTGATCCGATGATCCCGTTTCGCGACGTCGTCCACGAGATGAATTTTATCATTGTCCCATTCTCTTCGCCAATTTCCCTCGGCGGTTCTCTGTCTACTTATTCGAGCCTCATCGATTCGATTTCTTTCCGCCCGCCAGGCTTCGTAATCTGGATGAGACGTTCCTCGTACGTTATTATCGTGCTGGCTCCAATGTTCCTGCGATAATTATTGTTTGCTTTTAAACATATTGTGTCCAAAATAAAAAAATTTTCATAAATTTTACATATTAATAAATAACTGCTCGAAAACGTTGTGTGAAAATTATCACTAAGAAATAATTTTTAACTAAATTTATACTAAAGATACTAACTTTATACTAACTTTATACTAAAGATCATAATAGCAATAAAATTAAATTTTCTATAATTCTTTGAAAGTGTTTATAAATCTCATGCTCTTAAAAAACTTTGCATTAATCTTTGGCAGTGAGAAATTCAGACATTTATGGATGATATTTACTTGTGAAAATTAAAAAATGTAATTATGACATTCATGTTGTTCATAATGGTTAATATATTGAATCATTTGAGTGATTTTGTACAATAAAATTATTTTTGGGATCCAAAAAATAAAACCTTTGTCAATATTATTATTTTTAAAAATTTCATGATAATGCCAAGCTTAAACAAAATATCTACAAGTTAGTCTTTCGTGGTAAAAGCAAACAACGAATTCAATAATTAATAGAAATAATAATGTTCCATTCAGAAATATGCTTAAAGATCAGTTTTCCATTAATAGAAACACTGACCTACTATTTTATATGTGTGCTAATTAAATACAGTAAAATTCATGGACCAAATTGTAGAAAAATTTTTAACCTTAGCTCGCCAGTCTCTTCCACTTCCTCGTCTCTTCAAACCTCCTCGAGCGGGTTTAGGGCGACTCTTGATCCTCTCAGGATCTTTGGGAATTTCATTTGCTTGTTCCTCTCGCTCTGAATCCGCTAGGAAATTGTATTTTGGATCTGGGGGAGGGCCCTGCCCGTCCGCAAAGACGTGGGTCTTTTTTCCTTCGTTTCCAGGATAATACGTTGTCGGCTGCTCACTGTGCTTTCTACCCTGGGGCTTGGGCTTTGTCTGTTTGGAAATTGGCGCAGAAAACTCCGGAGGCTCCTTTCTCTCGGGCCAGTCCTCGTACGGTACCGGATCTGACAATGCGTCCAGCCTAGCGGCATTTTTTTTGTCAGCTTCAACTTCCTGAAAATAAACAAAACCCAAATGTAGAAAAAATTATTTAAAAACATACGAAAAAACGAGTTATTTCACAAAACTCACTTCGTATCTCTTTTTTATCTCCTCATTTTTCAAACGTATTTTATTTATTTTTTCCTCCAGTGCCAGAGACGCCATTTCTAAAAGCCTAATCACAAATCATTCTTTCAAACTTATCCGTAAAATTAATTTTTCCAATTCGCGAAATCGATGAAAACTCAAAAAAAAAACATCATTCGGAGCACTTTGACAAATACGACCTTGAGCACAGCATATGACGTTAAAAAATGTTACGATGTTTATTACGTTTGGCAGTTTTTGCAAATAGAATGTAAAAAATTCGAGCTATACCTCAAATAATGCACAGTAGAAATTTTGCAGCGAGGTTAGCCAAGCGCTCGATGCAATAATGGTGTTAGCGATAGTGAGGATTACAAAAATAGACACGGTTATCCGATGACGAGCTCGAGAGACATCGGACCGAGCGTTACACGGCCCGTAACACAATTTTATTGTTTTAGAATTGATGAGGGCATTGTAAAATGTACGGACAATATTATATGCCGCTCACGCTCTCACTTCCGAATTCCTCGAGCTCGCTTTACCGCTCGTCGAGTCTCTCGACTCGCCCCGCCGTGAATTCAACCGCGGTGTCCCGTTTCTCGGGAGTCTCGTAATATATGTACGCCGACGATATTTATCACAACAGCTAACGGCGCCGCGGGGCAAAATCTCCTACCGAGGTTTACGGAATTTCCAAATTCATTATTATTTATTTACAATTCGTCTATCGATTGCACCGATTGATTTAACAATTTATCGCTTGCCTGTAAGTTATCGATTACTTGTAATCTACCGATTGTTTGTAAGTTACCGGTAATTGCTACGTAAGATATTTTCGCATAATTGATATTCAGCGATTGTAAAAGAATAATATCGTGAGTCTATAAAAATTAGCGATACTTTAGGAACGTCTTAATTACAATTTAAGGAGAGGCTGTAACTTAAAAGTATAGTCAATACAACTATTTGAAAATTAAAATTATAGAAAAGTCTCTATTATTTTATTTACTTTTACATATACGAGATTCATTTCTATATATATTAATGCGTTTCAGAAGCATGTTTTGAATTAATTTATAATTTTAAAAATTATAGACACTGTTTTGAAAGAATACGAAAAAAGTTTGACATATCAGTTAATTGTCGATTAACTCGATCAATTTTTTCTTATTTGTTCGATGACCCCACATTTTTTTTATTGATATCATTATAGTTATACCTCCCTAGGAACATCAAAAATTCATATAATTCTCTTGTGTCTGCATGTGTTTATTGCTTATATGAATACATTAAATTTGAAATTTTCAAATATATATTGTTCTTCTCAGAAAATTCGGTAATCTGTATAAATTTCATGCTTACTGGAATGCTAATTTTATTTTCTATCGAATCGTTATATTTTCAGGCAATTATATTGTCCAGACTTTGACATTTCGTTACAACCGAGAATGAAAGAATCTAAATTTGATTTTAATCAATTCTCAGACAAAACTTAATTGTTTTCATTGTTATATTCATAAAACTCATTTGAAAATGTTTTTCTTTCGAAATGCTGCACAAAATATGAATTACAAGTAAATGGTGAGTCAGGTACAAGCAGAGGTAGAAGACCCAAAATTTCGAACACGAACGAAACATATACTATTAATAAGTGATGGACAGGAGCTCGATACTTTTCTGAAAAATGAACATTTTTCAATGGGTGATGCTAATTTCATCAGTGAGGCCATAAAGATTATGTATTGATTAATTTTCATTTCTCCGAAAAGTATTTACGTTCCTAAAGTATTTACTGACAATCAGTTTGATCTGAAACAAAACATGCACCGTTCGACTCAGGTAGACCGGTATTCTTACGACCACAATCCCAATCAATGCACATTCTTACCATATCTCTTATCTACATTTTTCGAACCCTCCTCTCAACGGGGTGGAAGGTCTCGCAGCTTATTGGCCTCGGTGCGAAGCACAGTACGCGAGCTCGGATACGTACTCCATCTAATAAATTCAAGATGGCCGAAAGCGTCCTCGAATCAGAGTCAAAAGTTGCTCTCTAAATTTACTGACGTTTTCTTGTCAATTGTTCATACGACTTAAATAATATTCCTCACCAAAATGAATATGTCGGTAGAAAAAAAGAAATACCCTTCCGCGTTGCCGACGAACTGGTCAACTCGGGATGATTCCACGAGAAACAAGACGCAAGCTCCGTTGCCATCGACACCAAAAGTTGACGTTTACAGTTATTACAGGTTCGTATTTACTGTTTTATGCGTATATCTGGCTGCTGCATCAAATTAATAACTTGAATAAAAAGAAATATTTGTCTTATGCATTCTCATGCAGTGATGAAAATATTGGAAAGCATGTAAACAAGTAAAATGAATCTAACCTCAAAAATATGATAACATTTGATTTTCTGTTGAATTCAAACATTTCGAGTTGTACCAAAAATTGTTAATAAATAAATAGTATGTGGAAATAATATTGTGATATTCTTATTTTTTTTCTTTTCTTCATTTCAGTCGTGGCGTCAGAAACGATTTGTCTCTTCAACCGCCCATCAGACAAACAGCGTCGATATTCAAGCAGCCAGTTACGATATACAAAACGCAGGAAGGAAAAGTGAAAGACATAAAACATGGAACTCAGGAAAAACCAAAACAGGTGAATCATCTATTAATTAGTTAGAAGAAATGTTAGAGATGATTGAATTGAATAAGCATAAAGGATTAGAAAAAAATGTCTCTCTCAAGAAGAAACAATATTAGCCGTTCCTCGTTTCTTACGAAACAGCCTCGAGTTTCCCTCGCTCTTTGACCAATAATATTTGTAAAGAACGCAGTCTTTAAAATATTTAGCAAACATTTAGTACTTTTTCCTAAAAGCTCAAATTGCCTTTGACAGATCCATTTGTAAATACTCTAATGAAAATGACTCGACGATTCTTCTTAGTTTCTTTTTTCTTGTTCTTTATCATGCGCTGTATTTATTGCGATGAAAACAAAATCGATCTTCGTGTACTCTAGGAGGGAGCTGATAAAACAGATGGCAAGTATGGCTCCCAAGATAAACCCAAGCAGGTAATTTTCCATTTGGCTAAAATATAAAAATTTTTTCGTTTTTTAACATTTAAATAGATGAGGAGAGCATCCGACAATCTCCCGCATGAAATTTTTCCCATGTACATAGTATTAACTTAAAACTTATACAAAAATAAAATAATAGTAAGACAAAACCAAAAAAAAATAAAAATACAAAACAAAATACACAGTAAAACAAAATAATACATTAAAATATGTTTAAAGTAGGGAAAAATTCTGCCAATTTGAAAAAATGTTGTAAAAAATTAGTTTGCACCCATAGTAAAACATATTACGTGAAAATGTGTGTACTTGATTTTACAATATAAAAAAAATTTATTGACTTCTTACAGTTATTCTGGGAAAAAAGATTGGAAGGGCTGAGAGCGTGCGATCCGGATGGCTACGAGTTCGAAGCGATGGATTTGCCGAAAAACCTGAAGCCAGTTGGTCCGTATATCACCGAGGAGACACTTTTGCAAAGCGTGGCAACGGCACTGCACTTGTCCTCGCAGCCGGTCACGGGACAAACGGGTTCGAAAACGTCGCTCGAAAAAAATCCCGGAGTTTTTCTCAATCCGGATCAGCCACTCGTTCAAGTAAAAAAAAATTGATTCGGTCGTAATAAAAAGAATTCCCACACTTTTTCCTGAATTCATTGATTCGTATGATTCTTTGGTTTTAGGCTGTTTCGATAATGGATGACGACATAAAGAAACAAGAGGATCGAGTCGCGATAGCTAGAAAAAAATTGCAGGACGCGTTACGAGCAATTTCCGCGTGAGAAACAAGTATTCAATATGTTGGTCGTCGATTATACTCTGTACACTGCTATATTAAGACTTCGATATATATATATATATATTATTTATAAGTTATTTAAGTGATAATTTTTAATAAATACTTGTTCGTTTTTTTTTCATTGTTTTTCGAAACTTTCATACCTAATGTTAATTCTTACTGTTATCATCAGCAGATTTATCATATTTACATCTTCAGACGAATTGCGAAAAGAAAATTGATACCAGGAAGGAGCTGGTACACATTATCCTTGATAGGAGGAGTTGGAGTAAAGGAAGAAGCAGAGGGCGTTTTCGATCGAACGACGAGTCACCTTGGGAAAGAGCGAAGAAAAGGTATATGGGTCAACCGGAAACAAACCGACGGATGAGGCTCGATGCACACACTTGGCTGACCGATGATAACTGAAAACTTGGTCACGAAGTTTATTGCGGCTTCTCGGGAGAAAACGTCGAAGAAAGGGAGCCCGATCGAGGAATGAAAAGAAAATGAGATACTTCGTGCCTTTGTGTCCAGGTATTGAATAAAGGAAGCCCTTCCGGTTAAGAAAGTCGACGAGACTTTGTTGTTACTTCCGAGTCCATTACTCGACAACTAGCACGAGACGAATGAAAATATTATGCAGCGAAAATTCGTCGCATTATCGACGAATTTCGGATTTTCGTTCGATACACGTCCATTATTTTCGCATCGTGGTAAAAGGAAATTTATCCAATGGGAGAAACTTCTAAGAAATTCGTTAGAAAAACGGGCGGCACGACAGTTGAGCAAAATGAATTTTTTTTTCCGATACGTGTTCGGAAATCAAAGCAACGATCGGCATATCCAGGGACAGCGATCACCTGGTGGTTTAAGTAAAAGCATGAGAACGCGAACACGACAAGTGTCTCGGAGCAGCTGTTCTCCCCGAGAGAGAGAGAGAGAGGTCTCGAATTCATCAAGAAACCAAGTGAGACGAGCAGAGACAAGCTGCACGAGCCATCGAGAAATCTTTCAAATTCTCGACACTCATCCAAGCAGACTCTTCATATTTGTTTAAAAAAAATCCAATTATTCAATCCATTTTCAAATGAGTATCCAAGAGTTTAAATTATTTAGGCATATGCTCAATTTCTAGAATTTATAGAAAAAAAAGAATTTTTATCGCGAAAACATTTGAGCGAAAATTTTTGCGAGATGAAGGCAAGATTTTCGGTGCTCGCTGGGTTTGCACAAAGGGATACACCAGGTATTCTGCCTTTATGCACGAAAAATACACACGTACGAAATACGCGTATACAAAAGATGGTCGCTTTCAGGTAAGCCAGGTACGCCAGGTGGCAACCTCTTTTTTCTTCTCTCTCTCTCTCTCTCGATCTCTTATGCGAGAGTCGGGGAACGTATACAGGGTTATTCTAGCGCAGGCAGGATCGGGCCACAGCTGTTTCCTCGATCATAAAGGGCTGCTCTCCCTCATCGTTCAGACCACGAAACTGGCGAGAACGAAAAGGTGCTCGCTGTAAATATGAGAATTCGTTCGAAAGGGCGCGAAGCTAACAAAATTTTGGCGGTATATCCTAGATGGAAGGTAAACAACGAGAAACGTTCGTGTTATGACTGTTGGGGAATAATTCACGAACATTTTTTTTTATTGTGTAATGTTTAACCCGATCACTTTATCGTGCTTTTCGACACCTTGTAAGTTTATCGCTGAAGACCTAAGGCATGTTAAAACACGTAATTTGCAATGAAAAAATTCCTTAAGGTAGTTCTATCGTTTTATCGGTTTCTTAAGAATTCATTGAAAATTTGCACAAATCTCCTTTGATATGGCATACGTATGCGTATCAAATTTTAAAAGGATTCACCACGTAGAAATCGAGATATTTATGATTAAAAATCCCAATTTTCAGTGCTCTCCCATAATAGTCCGTGTTAAATATTGCGATTTTCAATTCTAATTATCTTGAAATTTAGATGGTAAACCTTAAAATTTAGCATAGCTCTTTATCATACTTCAAAGAAGCTTCCGTTAGTTTTTGAAGAAATTGGTAAGATTTTTTTTTTCGTAATTTTCATATCTATTTATCAAGTACAGATGACCTTCGATAACTTTGAATTTTGAATACGTTGTTCTTCAAACAATTCACAACAATTTTTCTTAAGGTAGTTCTATAGTTTCATCGATTATTTAGGAATTTGTTGAAAATAGGTACAGCTATTCTTTGATACGTTACATATATGCGTACCAAATTTTAAGAGATTTCAACACATAGAAATTGAAATATTTATTGTTAAAAATCTCAACTTTCAGTGTTCTCCCATAAGAGCCTGTGTTAAATATTGCCATTTTCAATCCTAAATATCTTGAAATCTAGATGGTGAACCTTTTTAAAATTTTGCACATCTCTTTATT
>JAPYYW010001590.1:0-29029 GCA_030522545.1 Cremastinae sp. A BG-2022a
CGAAATAAAAAGTCTATACAAACATTGTTCTATTAAAATGCAATGTCTAGTAAAAATTTCAAGTCAATCCATCGTCGATAGGTCGATTTCTATAGAATTATATACCTTATATTATAGTATACCTTATCCTTATTTATAAAGTAGAACTGTCACGCTTAGAATGAAATAGACCTTTCGAGATTCTGATTGGTTCTCAAAAATTTATTTTTGTTTCGATGATTATTCCAACTAAATTCATAGATGTAAACGGACAGTTTGCACAAAAAGAACTGACAGATTCTCAAAATGTCAATCTTTAACCAAAGTTAGCACGCGCGAAGCGCGTATCGCATTGCCTAGTACTATACCTTAAAGTACATATATAAATTGTTAATTATATACCAAATGTACCTGGTATTTTTGACCTTGGATGACCTTGAATTCAGGGTCTATTGTTCTTTAAACAATTTGCAACAAATTTTCTTAATATAAACTTAACCTCGCAAATGACTTTGAACATCAGAAAAGCAGAAAAGTAACTTTTGGATTTCACGGTGATAAACCAACTACCTTAGTTTTTGAAAAAATCCTACGATTGTGATTTTCCTATTTTTCATACACATATGTAGCAAGTACAGGGGTCACCTTGGATAATTTTGAATTTTGAGTATTCTTGAATCAATTTTTCAACAGCTTCTCTTAATAAACTTGAGTTGAAAAACCACAAGATACGGAGATAAACTGTATATAATATTTTTATTTGACACTGTATACTGAATAGAACAACCTTAAAATCATAAAAAATGCCACCACAGGCTAATCCACAGCAATCCAAAAAGGTTAATCAATAAAAATCAAAACATACTAACGAATTATTGAAAAATCAACTTTAATTCGAAGGGAAACATTTTCTAGGGGTATTGAAAAAAAAAGAAATTCTGGTGAAATAAAAAATAATGTTAACGTGTTATACAGAGCAAACGGTTTATTTGTTCTTACAATGTCTAAATCTTTTGGTAAACCTCATCAATGTGTGTATCACACAGTAAGTAATTTCTCAATGAAACCGGCGTCGCTCCGAATCAAATCAAATATATATGTATAGCAACCGAATCGCATGACCCTCCTCTCCTCAATATTTCCTCTACAAAATAGTGCTCGAAGAACACAATGCTTCGCGAGATACAGCGTGGTGCTATTTATTACAAAACTCTTGATTCTTTTTACGTTAAACATACCGACGCAACCGGAATAATTTTTTTTATTCCTGATTTTATCTTGAAACTGTAAAAAACAGAGTATATTACAATAAGAAACACGCACCTTAAAAAATATAGCCCTCAGATAGCCCAGAACGCGCGCAGATTTTTTCGAGAGTTCAGATATCGCTATACATTAATCTCGATTTTATGTCGAGCCATCCGAGAAACGAAAAAGAAAAAAAAAAGTAAAATAATGAAAAGCACTTAAGGGGCGTGCGTGAAGAAAAAGAGAAGAAGAAAAAAGAAGAGGCGACCACCCTGGACCAAGGCGAGGAAAGGATGAGAAGAAAGATGAGCCTTTCTTTGTTTCTTGTCGAAAGAGCTAGGGGACACGTTTCGCACGAGACACACTATATTCTACTCTAAATATGATATTTCATTGCTTCCAAAGCAAACCTCGCACAGAGTAAAGTCCACTAGAGCGCGAAGAACTCTAACCATCACCTCCTCCTCCTCCTCCTCCTCCTCCTCCTCCTCACCGCTATCAAATATATCTTAACAATTGTGTGCCCCAAATTGAGGCTAACCTCGATAATTTTCGTCGTTATTGACAGTTTTATCGATTCATATACCTATTCGGATCAAAGAGCAAATTCGGATATTAGAGTAAATTCTCTCTAATATTGTGATTATACACGTATTATGCGATAAATATCGCATAATAAAGAATTATTCAATATTATTAATTAAAATGAAATCAGTGATGTTTACTCGATACAGAAAAAGCAAATAAACATCAAGTACAGTGTGAGAGATTGAAAGAATACATGAAAGAAGCAGTTGGAGGTTGAAACTGACAGGACCTCACTTCGCTGACTCCACTAATATTTAACTGCACATTATCATATATGTGCAGCCTCAAAATTGCCTTTTCCTTCAACAAAATAGCATTCTTTGAGCTTGGTGCCAGCACAGTTACAAATTTATCATGTATTTATACTGTCCATTACTACATAAAACTACATGATCATGATCCTCTTATGGTCGCGCTGTTTTTTAAGCTCCGCCCATTTGACAGATCCCAATACTATAAATAAGTCACGAGATTGCATTATAGAATATACATACACATCTCAATGCATTGAAATTTATTTAATTACTATTTTTTTTTAATAAAAAAATGTTGAGAAACAAACATTTGAAATTTAGTTTGAAAACACTTTAAATCTCTTCTGCTGTATCGCATATAAAAATATGTAGTTACTTTCTCTTTCGTAACAAGAATGTTCGTCTCTTCCAGAAACGAGTACACTATAACCAAAAATTGATGTGCGTTTTACTTTTTCATAATATACGAGCGACAACGCAGCTCCTTATTTTGACATATTTCAATTGATATTTTGCTGTTCATCTAGGCGCATATACTTCATATAACGTCGCATAATCCGCTCTATTTCGTTTAAGGTATCGGAGTCGCGTAAAATCGATTGAGATAGAATTTCTTAAACATTGGCACAAATCTTCTTTGAGGTGTCATGTCGAAATGTATGCCAAATTTTATGAAGTTTCACCATCCAGTTATCGAGATATTAATTGTTGAAAGTCGTCACATTTTTCAATCTCTCACAAGAGCCCGTGTTAAAAGTGACAATTTTTAAGGTAGGAGTCGCGTGACAGAGTCTATTCAAAAGTTGGGCTGTAAGTGTTAATTAAATATTGAATCATCACTTGAATTTTTTTTAAACGGAATTTTTTCAAAATTTATACTGATCTTCTTTGATATTATATTAAAATACTATGTGCAAAATTTAAAGAGGCTTGAATCATGTGGTTATCGAGATATTTATTAGGGATGTGCGAATAATTCGAATTTTCGAATTATTCGTTCCGAATCGAATATTAATATTCGATTCGAAACTCGAATTTTTTTCACTGAGCTGAGAGAATGCGTATAGTGCGTTTGAGGACCTCCAGCCTGATTTATCGAGAATCGAAAATAGAAAAATCTCAAAATTTCAAGTGGCGATTTATTTTCGTGTTCTCCACGATATCGACTTCATAATAGGTATACAATAATTCCTGATAATTTTTGCAAGACGAAATGAATGATTCAAACATCAAGGACATTAATTTTTGTTTTTAATGCGAGTAGAGATGAGCCACATCAAGTTAATGCGCTCTATTAATCGCCGATCCGATGCTTTTCGTGTCTCTTTTAATATAGGCTAGATTACAATAAAGGTGTGTTTCTTAAGGAGGTACTTGCATTAAGCGGTTTTAAAGATAATTTTTTAAAAATTTGCATAAACGTTCCTTAGCATCGTATACGCAAGCGTGTGGAAAAGGTGAAGAAGTTTCACCGTGTCAAAATCAAGATATTAAATATTGAAAAACGGCCCTTCGCGCAAGTACCTCCTTAAGAGTGCGCCTGTGGGCTAAGAATATAGAATAAAAGACGGGGGGAAATAAGCGGGGATGAGTAATGCGAGTGCATGATCGAGAGGTGGTGCATGGTTGGTGCTGGCCTCGCTGAATGCGGGACTCGAAGATAGAAGACGAGATGCGAGTGAACGCCGATCGATGATGAGTCTGAAGTAACGCGAGAAGAAGAGTATAGGAGGCGGCCGAAAAAAAAAGAGCATAGGGGGGAACCTTGGTGGAAAACACGTGTGCTAACGCGTAAAAGACAGATAAATATACATATACTATCGCGCGTGGACACCGGAAGAGGCGAAAAGTGCCGGTGTGTTCCGGGATCGTCTTCGCGATCGCCACGTGTTACGACCACCTGCCCTATAGACAATCCTAATATACTATACCAAATGAGAACATTTTATCTACTAAAATTCAATTAATGAGAAAACAACAACAACTATTTTTATAACTCGAGTTTAAAAAACAATTGTTCTTTTTTTCTTTTTACTTTAAACAAACAAACAAACAAAAACAAATCTTTTATCAATGCAATAAATATACGATTAATGGAATTCCTCTGATGAAGTGGGACATTAATCGCATAATTGGTGGCCATCAGTCAACGGCGGGGGGCAAGTAATAAAAGTTTAGCTGTGCTGTCTTATTACACATAATAGTAGATGAGAAACGCTACGCGATGCGTTGATGCTTATTTTCCGATTGTCGCTATTTAGGAATATCATTTTTATTCTTCATTATAATAATTAATATATAAATGAAATAAAAGTATAATGACTGCGAAGTGGGCGATGAGTTATTGTTATTAGGGCCCCGCCATCGGAGTTTGTCGCTGGAGCGGTTGCTTCGCCCCCCGACACTCTGCGACTTATTGCGACTCGAACTCTCCCCGACGAGCTCGCGTTAACGCGCCAATAATGGCCGGCGAGTAGTAGTGAGCGCGCGGCGGCGCGATATGGCTTCACATTGCGCGAGAGACATGAGAGAAATAATAAGGGGAGCTCGAAGCTCGAGCCGGGCTGCTTATCCTCCAGAGCCTCTGAAAATTATTAACAGGGCTACATTTCGAATCGACCTCATGCAACGCCTAGCTCATGTTATTCTATGTACATCATACTCTCTCTATTATTGCGATTAGTTGAGAGAGACCGAAGAAAAACGCGCCTCGTTCTTCATATCGATCGCGCGCTCCACTCACGCGAACGCGCGTTTCGGAGAAATATTTATTCCAGGCGCGGTGCGCCTACCGAGGAAACATTTTTTTATTCATTTCACTCTTGACTCAAACTTTTCCCCCCATCAAATTCAATAGGAACAACGCCGAGGGGGGAGAAGAATTTTTATTTTTCATGAAAAATAATCATTCATACGATTAATGTGATGTTTCAGTATAAATTTTACATTCGCGCGATGAGAGCATTGCAAACACTGATCGCGCGGTTGTTTCCTCATTTGCGCGTCTTTAGAATTCGCGTAAGTATATCTATTGAACTATTCGCGAGATGATTTCGTACACGATGAGCGAATACGCACTCCGTTAGTATATATATACACGTTACGCGCTGGACTATTATTCCCATCGGAATCCTCGTCCTCGTTGTAGTATCTCGTACAAGATATGGTCGAATTTTCAGCCCTCACGAAAAAAAAAAAGAAAATATGTATACGTACAACAATGTTTACGAACTCATGATGGGCCTGCGAGTCACTGTTCTGCCACATGAGCGAGATTCATGCGAAACTGTATATGCGTATTGTGAGTGAAAGTATATTGTCATCAACGTTTCAAAATTATATGTACAATAATATATGATATTATGTATTTCTCGAATTCTGAATTACGACCTTGAATGCTGTCGAATTATATAGTATCTGACGTGTTTATATCTCGAAGGGGGATTTTGTGATGGAAATAATGTTACCAACATACATCGACAAGAGTGCATTTTACGGCCATCTCCCGGCAAACTGAAGAGTAAGTCAAAATTGAACGGGAGTTTTGAATTTCGGACCGGCCGCTCAGAATTCTTTTGTTTTGTACACAATATATTACATATTTTTTAAATCCCTCATACTCTTTATTGATGCTAATAAAATGTTTAAATGCTTTTTTATAAGTTGAAAGAAAAATAGTTATCGTCCGAACGTGTGTGGCTTATTCCAATAAATATCAAAATGATATCGACTCAAAGCTCATCCTCATTACGGCATTATTTTTAATGCGATGAAGCAGGCGTTCATTAAAAGTACCTCATAATTATTGAATTGTCTCTAAAAATGAAATTTAGATGCAAGATGGTTGATACCGCAGCCATGCGAGATTTTACGAGTAAGTTATTCAATTTTCGACATTTCTAACCTCTCATTATTATTTTGTTTGTTTTTGGTTTTACACAATTTTGCTTACTTTTTATAAAATGATGAAATACTGGCAACGAGTAATGATGAAACATTCATTATTTGTAAATCTTTGATCCAGTTTTCTATACGATTATTTCAGACATAGTCAACATAATTTCACGAATTTCAAAACTATGCGTAATCAGACTTACACCGAATGAGCTTTGTTTCAACGTCTCTGATGAGGGTTCGCCCGTAGCGTGGGCAGAATTGATGCACAATCATTTTTTCAACGAATATTTGGTTGTGGGAGTCTCTGAGGAGCAAAACGAGATATATTTGGAATTCAATGCAGTTATGCTCAGCAGGAGTTTAAATTCCTTGAAGCAGGTTGCACGCTCCACAAAGATAAAGTTAACGAATAAGCAACAACCTTGCTTGACGGTAGAAGTGGAATTGCCATCGCTGGTCAATGAATCCTGGCAATGTGTCCATGATGTTCCCGTTAGAGTGATTCCTCGCAAAGAATGGCCAGCTTACAAGGCACCCACCAATATTCCAGCTTTCGATGTAAACTATATTATTTTCAATGATACTTGCTATCTTTTATTAAATTTTTGTTTTCTACTTATCTTTCATATTTTTATCTCAGATTTCAATAAATCTCCCACCTCTTCGCCATGTCAGAAACATTGTGGAGAAGATGAAAAACATGAGTCCTTACCTGATTGTTTCTGCAGAAAATACGGGAACTCTGACATTGAAGATTAGTACGGATAGTGCGAGCGTCGCAACACATTTTCAAGGATTGGAGGTGACGAGAGGAAGGCAAAACGGGGACGATGGACCGTTGTTCACGGCCACTGTAGACGTTCGACGATTTCTTACTTTCCTCGCGTGGGAAGTCATTCATCCGGAAGCAGTCAAGTGCAGCATTCTCAACGATTTTATGATTTGTTTGTACTTTACCCTCGATAATAACATTGATATTCATTACTTCATTCCAGCAGTTGCCATTTAATATGTTATTTTATATTGTACCTCTTGTAATTAAATGTCTATTGCGAAAACCAATTTTTATTATTCACAAGTAACTCTCTGTTTCTCTTATTGTCTATCACCACTTATTTCATCAATGAAAATGTTTTATGATTTTAAAAGTGTGATTATGAGAAAAAAGGAAATGTTTTTAATTATAAGCAAGGCTGAAACTTCGCTCGTTTTCTTGTCGAAAATTCTGATGCATCTGATCAATCTGTTGAATCTTTTGACCAAGAACTGTCGTTCGCTGGTCTAACCACTGCAGACTGTTCATGTGGGCGTTGAGAATTTTTCCAATTTGCACGATTGGATCACTCGAGTCTTGGGATCGATTCGCTTCGTTCAGGTGTTCGATTATTTCCTTCAAATCTTGGGACATCTGTTTCAACTGTTTGTCCAAATTTTCGGCCAATCTGTAGGTATATTCTCGTTCAGGATCAGCAACCGTGAGCGATGCTAATTCCTTTTCAAGGGGGACCAGGCAATCTTGGAGTTCTTTTTGTTGGCCAACCTAAAAAATAGAGAAAATATATTTGATTCAACACGAGTCAATTTTTTGTTTAAATACCAATTTTACGTTTGCAGTCTCTTACCACGTAATCAAGTTCATGCTCCAACTGTTGCTGCTCCAATTTAACTCTCTCGACTTCCTGATTGAGGTTTGTTATTTTTTCACCATTAGCAATCAACAATTTATCCCAAGCATTAACCTGGGTTGCTTGATTGACGAACGCTTTTTCCTGTTCCTCCAATTCCAAGGTCCATTTATTTATGGATTCTTCCAATTGGCAAAAATTCATAGTTCCAGCTTGTCCACTGCTAGCTGAGCTGACACTGAGTGGTGTCAATCAAAAGAGGAAAAGAAATATAATGTAGCGAAGAAAAGTGTTATGTTAACAAAAACAATTGTTATATCGATAAAAGTATTTACGTTGTAATTGTTCCTAAACTAGTCTGCGGAGCGATGTTCGTTGTGACCGTTGCAGTAGGTGCCTGTGTTGCTGTAGTTTTATTGAGCGTGAAACCTGCCGCGAGAGTAGCAGGGGCTGTGCCACTTCCTAGGGTAAAACCTGTAGAAGTTGTGCTCGTTCCACCGGTCAGAGAAAATCCTGTTGCTGTCGTCGTAGTAGGTACCGACGCTGAAGACGTCTGTCCGAGACCAAATGTGGAGCTCAAAGTTGAAGCTCCCGTACTAGGAGCAGGTATTCCCAGACCAGCCGAAGTTGTCGTTGAACCCAATGATGATCCAATCTGGGTCGTTGTTGCAGTCGCTGGAGTCAGACTAAATCCTGTCACCGTTGATGACGCCGTTATTGTTGCTGCTGCTGGAGCGTTGGATAAACCACCAAGGGAGAATCCTGCATTCGAGGATGACCCAGTTCCAAAAGTCAGTTTTGGCGCTGTCGAAGTTGCGCTCGTTGCATTTGAACCAAAGGAAAACGTTGCGGTTGTCGTAGCAGGCTTTGCCATCTCAAAGGTCAGGCCGGAAGGCGCTGTTGTTGCCGCTGCAGAGAGACCGCCACTGAAAGTTGTCCCAAAGCCTTGCGCAGGCGTTCCGCTTGTTCCAAAACTCAGATTACTTGCCGCGGTCGATGCCGGCGTTCCAAAGGTCAATCCAGTTGCGGCGGTACTTGGCGCCGTTCCAACATTTAAACCCATTGAGGTTGAAGCTGGAGAACCAAATGTTGGAGCTTGAGCTCCACCCAATGTGGAACCAAACAGGCCGCCAGGCTTTGGCTGCATCGATGCCAAGGAGAAACCCGTCGATAATCCCTTTCCTGCCTCACTCGCTCCCGCTGTTAATCCAGGAGTACCTACAAGTTACATAATTACCTTTGTTCAAAACATTATAATTATATTTCATTGATGGTACTTGATATTTTTGTCCACATCATTATGTTTAAATAAAACGTAAATCGAAGAGATAGAAAAACGACAATTCTGCACAATATTGAATGAATGCCAACCTGTAGTTGGATTTGTCCCAGCCTGGCTCTTTGAAGCATCAAAAGAGAAGCTCATTTTTGCTTTTCTATCGGCAACAAACAAGACTTAACCTCTCTTGGTTCAATATGTAACGAATTTGATGAAAAATGATTTAATGCAACATCGATGAAATTTTTTCAATTTTCTACAAATAAAATCGATCTATATATTTTATTAGTCAACTATCAATACGACGGTTATTGCGATTTGAAAACAGGGAGGGAGACCGGAGACACTGATTGAAAGCATCTGATGAAGATCTGAGAACTGACTTTGTATCTATCTATACATATCTAGATTATTAGATGAACGCGGGAACTTCTTGATTTCATCCTAGTTATCATTTTTATAAGTAGATGTCAGCACCATCTAGCCAAAATTTTTGTCTTCAGTATAAAAAAAATATGCTGTCAAAAAAAAGAATTTTTTTATCATTAACTGTAATGATGTAAAGCATTTTTAACGAAGGATACTTGCAAAATTATTTGAGAAAGCTAGTGCATAATTTTTTTAAAGAGAGACAATTTAGTTTTATTACCTACAGCAGAAAATAAACTATCGACTGAAAATAAATGATGCAATAAAGGAGACATTCTGATTTTTATCAGAAAATTCCATTCGTCACTGACTAGCAAATGTTTAGAGTGCAAAGCAGAAAAAAATCTGCAAAAATGTTTGTACAAATAGCGTAAAATAATGAAAAATTGAATGCTATGAATTTATAATGTCTATTATGAGAAAAAAAACAGAAGAGCAGAGAGCACGGCAATAGCTGCGGAACTTGACGGGGGCGAGGAAAGTGCACGTCTCGCGACTGTTCGACGGTCCGATAATCATACGCGCGGCTTCGAAACGTGTCGCTCGTTGAAGCATTCCGCACCCCGGTTGCTTCACTCAGTTCTCCATCGCGCTGCTTCATATTTACTTGTGTTGCAAGTTTTCTCAGGATAAACTTATGGCCAAAAGCACACTTGCATTTTATAATATATCTACTGCAACACGTAATAAATAATATAATAAAAACCATATAAATGAAAAAAACAAAAACAAAAAATTGATGAAAAAAAAGGTAGACTGCTGGTGAAAAAAGCTCTGTGTGTGGAATATAGAAATTTCGCGATGTGGATTCCAATATTTATAATTTTGGCATTATTTGAGAATGTTTGCTTTGCGAGTGGGTCTACTTTGACGAAACCGCCGCAGTCGGCCCTTGTAGTCGCATTCGAGAGATTGTACGAGCAGTCTTTGCTCGCCTATACACTCTCAGATCAAAACATCGACTCGACGCTTTTGATATCCAGCAGCAGCAGCAGCAGCAGCGATGTGTTCGAGAATCTTCCAGACGTCGAGATTATAAAGCTCAACGGAAGCAAGAACGAAGAATCGGCCGATAAAGCAGCGCTCAAAGCGTGTGAAATTTTGTTGAGCGATGAATATATATTGAAACGAGTACGAGAGATTCAACCGACCTTCGTTATTTTTCCTGCCCTTAGGTATACTTTCATATACTTATTTTATACTATTTTTCTTTCTTTCTTTCTTTTATTGTAAATAAATAAAATATAATTGTTTATTGATTTTTTTCAGACACGAAGCTTGTCTAATTCCATGGAGCAAGTTTATCAATTCAATCCCGGTGATCGTAAGCTACGATCGTCAGGAAGAAATTTACGTGGTTGAGCAAGCCCAAATAGCGCTTCCTATTCATACCGGGGGTATTTTATCGGGATTTTCGCTGAGCAGAGACTCCGAATCGATTGTCCGAGGCGCAAACAGGGCTTTCGTTGTTCCAGCACTCAAATTGGTAAAACAATATTTGCCAATTTACGATGAGGCCTCACTCACTATCGAGACGCTTTACTCCCAAGTCGACCTCATTATGAGCTCCAGCGATCCGATTCTACGCACCAACATCGCACGTTTTACCGAACAACCGATCAAGGTTCCTCTATTATTTCCCACATATACATATACTATAGCCGTCCTCTTCTATTATTATTATTATTATTATTATTATTTTTAAAAGACGGAAATAAAGTGTGTCTCAATAATAATGAAGTGCTCGCGCGCTATTGTTATTATTAGATCGGTTGCCATCAGTGTCGCGGAGCTCATCCCCTGCCGGGTCCGCTTCAAAAGGAATTGGTCGAATTCCGGCAAGGAACGGTCGCCGTCACTCTGGACGAGACATACGCCCTGCTCGTAAAAGAGATTGCTCGAAAAGTACCGCAAGGCAGGCAGGGATTAGCGCTCGCGTGGAAGTCTTCCAAACTTCGAGTCTCCGACAAGGAAAAACCCGAAAATTTGTTTATTCACGGGGACGTTAATCGACAAGACATCATTGGTATAAATATGCGCGTATACACTATATTAGAGATATTAAGAGCTCGTTCTATGTATACTAGATGATATACAATAGAGGTTTTATAAATAGTAAAATACGAAAAAAATGAAGAAAAAAAAAAGAATAATAATGCGATGATGATATTACTCGGTATTATTTTGCTCAGGTTACGGGAGAACTCGGGTTCTTCTGAGTCACTGCGAGGAAACGGAACTGCTGGAGTCGATATTCCACGGGACACCGGTTATTTGTTTTCCACGAAACTTGAACGAGATGGAGAACGAGGAACGGGCGATAGAGCTCGGCTTTGGAGTAGCGACGAACGGCGACAGAAGCGTCGAGTC
Organism: Cremastinae sp. A BG-2022a; assembly: GCA_030522545.1. Taxonomy (NCBI): domain Eukaryota; kingdom Metazoa; phylum Arthropoda; class Insecta; order Hymenoptera; family Ichneumonidae; species Cremastinae sp. A BG-2022a. The sequence goes on from JAPYYW010001590.1 coordinate 11,670, forward strand.
CGTGGCGGGGATTATTGAAAAGGTTCACAAGACAACGAGCTATCGGGAAATAGCCCGAGGTTATTCATCACTGATGCGAGATCAGCCTTTGCCTGCCTCCGATAGAATAATCTACTGGCTCGACTACCTCGCGAGAAACGCCAATCGAGCTGTTACCTTGCCAATTTTTAGAGCCAACCAAGTTGGAACTTTCCATCAAGTTTCCCTATTTTTGTGGGCTTTTTATTTCGGACTTATCATCGGGCTTTTCCTAGGTCTTGGAGCAACTTTTGTCTGGTCTAAATATCTTTACAGAATGCGATGGAAGGACAAAAAGTTTAATCGATGAACGCTTTAGAGATTTTTATAAGCGAAATTATTCATTCTTCGTTCATCCTCGTTCATCTCTTATAAATATTAAAATAAAATAAACAAGCGCATTGCGCGCCGAGGGCTTATCTCGAACTTTGAAATAATTTATACAACATTTTACCAATTTTTTTGTTTTCACTTTTTTTTTTATCATTCAAGTTTCAACATACAAGTTGATATATACTAATATATTTCTTTTATTTTTCGCCCTAATTAATTAATGTAATTCAATGCATTTTCATATTTCACCAAATTTATAATAAATGATTGTCAGCGTAAATGGTTGAGAAAAGAAAATCATTGAGAAAAGAAAAAAAATGTTTATTCGTCCATTTGAAATAAAGCGCGGTTTGAAAGTGCGCACAGCAATTAGACTGATGGAACGGCGGCCTCTGGTATGGATGAGTTGTTTTAGCCGAGCGAGAGATAGCTCTAGTAGCCCTGTCCTTCTCGTATCCGTTTCGATGAGTATATACTGTACGGAAAGTGGTGCTGGGGATCATTGAAGCAGCGGCTCACCTCATGAAACTCACTGGCTAGAAACATTTCCACTTGGGGGCCCTTTCAGCGTTTTATTTTACTTACATTTCAGTGATGGCAACGATTCTCCCGTGCTGCGGCCTCCTCTCTTTCACTTCAGTCATGATAAATAAATAAGTATAGAGCCCATCAGTATGTGCTGCTTTCCGCATTTAGTGGCAATAAATTCAACTAAAGCGTTATTCAGTCATTTATAACGCGCGCCCTCTATTTTCATGGAAAAGAAGAAGATGCATCCAGCGAATGAATAATACAACAAAAGTATGTAATGACAAATAATTAACAAACGGTGCAAGAATGGAGCTTTGTGCCATTTGCAGTAAGGTTAAATATAAGAAATTTAAAAAATGCCAAGTACATACCAGATAAATTGATTATTTAAACGGAGTTTTGTCGAGATTCGTTGCTTATTTCAAAAGTTTTGAATTCCTTATCAACGTCAAACCGCATCATCTGTTTATCACTCGAGACGTTACAAAGATTAATTGGCATCAATTCAAAAAAATTTAATAAAGCTAAAATTATTTAAAATTATATGAAGATGGGAAAGAAAGTTTATTATTCACTCGGTTCATAGCCGAGCTTCTTAAATATTTATTATTTTTTAAACGCGACGTTTTGGTTGTTTCATTTCAAATTTTCATTCTTAACAAGTTTTCAAAGTATAGTATTTTCAAAATAAAAAAGAATAAATAAATGTCAATTTGTCTCGTTCGGTTGTTCCTGAAAAGAGATGTATGCAAAGTTCGATTTTCAAGTTTTGGCTGTCATTTTGTTCTTAATCCTCGGATGGGTGCGTCTGATTTGACGCGCAACGGCGCTTCGGGTCTTTTTTACCCCAATTTTTAAAAAAGTTATAAAAAATATAATATACGTCATTTCACTGTTTTTTTGTCGGATAATTTATTTTATTAAACGTGATTTTAAATGAGTTTTGAAAAAAAAAACAAAACTGGGACAAGAAATGTCCATAGTAATAAAACGCAAATTAAAATTTTTTGGGGTCCAAAAAGACCGTACGCACCCGTCTGCTGAGGATTAATCAGGTTATGGCTAATTGCAGCTAATTGATGAAATATTATGCACATTTTAATAATTAATATATAATAATAATTTTTTTATGGAAAAAAGAATACAGGATAGATAATTTTTTAATCATTGCAATGCGTATTTATAAATATACGTGTAGAGTACAAGGACTTTTGCATACATATACAAATATTTAAAATATTAAAAACTAAGGTGTACAATGAGCCTACAGGGCCTTTATCCAAAATCGTTATCGATTATGTATACGAATAATTAATGGATTATTCACCGCCATTTTCCTTTTTTGCAACATTAGAAAAAGCTAAAAATGTATATAACCTAATACGCTCTATTTATATTTAAATATAATGTGATTCTATACTATATATCATTATTTTATTCATATATACATGCACACTTATCGACACATGCATATATGTTTTTCTTTTTTGCGTGAGGAAAATAAATTATAATTTTTTTTTTTCGTCAATACTGCACTTTGTTTATCGATTAAGCGAGTACTCGCTCGCATCACTTTTTATAGTATACGATATATATTTTAAAAGTACAATTAAGGTTAAAAGGATTTAAATAGGTATTGACGCAGATATTTAATGAAAAATCCTCATAGAGTCTAAATTTTCCATTTTCTTCGTGGATGCGCAAATGTTGATAATTGAGGGTTCATATAATTAGTTGAAACTAATTTTAATGACAAAAAAATGGTGAGTTTGAAAAGTTTATTTTGTGAGATTATTTTATTTTGACGCGATTCTTTTTAATATAGCCTCAAAAAATCGACTCGTCGATTGTCGTGTGGTGATATTTTTTTATTTCGAAATTATATCTACGTTTGGTGTGAGCGCAAGAGAGTATTTTTTTTGAATGGCCTGATTTTGACTGGAGGTGTCCAGCAGTGTGTCGTACAATAGAGACAATTGCAAAATAACAGAATTTAATGATGCAGAAAGGAATCTTTACAGATATAAATCGTAAAGAAAACGAACATAATTATAAATTATCCAATAACCATTTTTTTTCTTATTTTATTCTTATCACAAAACAATTATTTCCTCATTAAACAGTTATTACGTGTTTGTGATAAATAATTTTTCATTTAATTATTTTTCGTTCGACAAAATGTTAATGAGAATAAAGTCTGCGCTCACTAATTATATCCAGTTATAGATATATCAACGAAGCTTCTTTTTTTAACGAACAAAAGAAATAATATATGATTTCATTCAGGTAAGAATTATTCTTTTCTCAAAAATTATTACATTATACAGAATTTTCGAATAAAAAATTAGATCAAGTACGATGTATGTTGGTTTACCTACGATCGTTTAATAATAGTTCCGATAAATAAGGATTGGTATTAAATAATTAGAATTTAAAGAGAAAATGAAAAGTGAAACTATTTAAGAAATATTCATTATGTCAGTCCATTTTCTATAAATATATACACATTTATTATTCATTATTATGTATAATATTATGATATCGATGAAAAGTAAAAAAGGGACAGGACAGGGCATCGAAATATGTACATTTTATCATTGGCAGATCAGTTTTTTCACTTTAGAAAAAGAGACACGCATGCTCAGAATAACTCACTACTTGTTCGCTAATAAAAACATTTTCCTCATCACCTGCGATCTGAACGAAAATCGGTACCAAGTTTATCGTCTTTAATAAATATTACTATCCAAAAATCGACAAAAATATACACGTTTATATATTTGTTTTTTTTTTCCTTATCAAAAGCTTTGTTTCATTGACTAAATGGTAGCTATGAGAATGTAATTTATGTTTTTAAATATCGTTGTTTATTTTAATTGTGTTTATACTTTCTTCTATTTATGGACGATATTGTGCAAAATAAAAATAAAAAAAATTTGATTCTTTTGAATAATGAAATTCGTTGCATCGCTAGATCGCTAGTGATCAAGATGAGATAAATCTATAGCGGTTGACTCTTATTAACGCACTGATCGAGTAAAAAGTCGACTCGAGTCAAAAAATTATCAGAAATTTTGTCGCATCGACTTTTTTTCATTTATCTCTTCCACATACATGTATATAAATAATGTACGCTTGAAACACTTCGGTTATGGGCAGCTACACCGTATTTGCGATTTTCTTAGCCTCTCATCGCAGCTTATGCCGAAGGAATTACGCTTTTTATTTATTTTTTAACACAATCACGCTCATTTGCTACGTTTTTAAAAATTTTATTTCTTTTCTCTGTCGCAATATTCTTTGCTTCTCTCTCTCTCACTCTTTCCCCATTTTTTCGCATAGCTTTTCTCTTTCTTCTCTCGTTTTACGTCCAACTCTTTTCTTATTTTTGATTTTTTTTCCTTTTAATTTTATTTCATCATCTCCATTTTTCTCCCTTGTTCTCTCTATTCCCTTTCTTCTTCACTTCTCTCTCTCTCTCTCTCTCTCTGTCTCTCTCTCTTTCTCTTATTTCACGCTCTCTCTGAATGTTGTTCTTGTCACTGATTCCATCTTGGCTTTTCTCCTTTTTTCATTGTTTACGACGCGCTGTAAGGGATTCCAGAGCCGCTCATAAAATGGAGAAAGATTCCGCGGGACGTTGATTTGAAAAGACGCATCCGTTCGTGGAATCGAGAGTATGGGCTTCTTAATTGCATATATGCTCCTCGCGAGTGTGCCGGCAGAGCTCGCACTCAACCCTGCAACACCATACGAATCGGCACTTGCATTTTTCCGTTACGTCCCGGACTCTCGTCTGATAACCGCGTCCGCAGCACAGCAGCCTGCACCCGTCCAGACCCAGAGACGTCCGGTTACAGATTCGACCTCGCGTACCAGGAATCCCTAGCCTACAATTATTATCATTCTTATTTATTCTTCTTATTCTGTTTTTTTTTTTCATTACATATATACGCCTAATAGAGACATCTAAAGAGGACACCTAATAGAGGAACTATAATATACTTGTGTGTTAAACATTTTTAAAATTATTTTTGTCGGTACAGGATAATTATGAAAGAAATAAATAAAAAAAAAGAAAATTATAAATACATGGACAGCAGGCTAGATCGATAAAATTTGGATTTGATGTAAAAAAAATGTAAAGGCTGGACTGCTGCAGTCCAGCATATAATAAGCATGTGCAGTGTATTGTATATACACGGAGAGAAAAAGTTCGAGAAAAATGACCATGCTGTCTCTATAAAGCTTGTGCAAACGACATGTATAGGAAATTTTGTGAAAAATCTTGGTCTAAATAAGGTCTAAATAAGCGTTAGAATTATAACCGTGCAGCACGGTAAAAATTCCTATACTTGTCGTTTGCACACGCTTTATAGAGACAGCATGGTAATTATTCTCGGACTTTTTCTCTCTGTGTAGACTATAATAAAGGGGCGGGGGGGGGAATGGTAAATAATGCGGAATAAAATGTAAATAACACTAACGTGAGATTACGTTCACAATAATCGGGGCTGTCTTCGAGATAAACGAGATCGGTTTTGTTGGGCCGTTTGAGATCCGGTCTGGCTGGTCGTAGTCTGGCAGCTCTGCGGCCACCCCTCTGGGAGAGCCGAACGAGGGCTGCGCCTTCGTGGAGGGCAGCAAGAGCACCACCGGCTTTCCTGAACACGGGCAATCTTCGCCAGCAAACTCGCAAGCTGCACGAGCCCGACATCCCTGATGATACCAATATACCATTTTTATTTATTACAATAATAAACTCATCACTATACAATATCTATACAAATAAATATCATTTAGATTTATTAAATAATGAATTGATCGTAAATCTTGTATAATAATCGTCCGATCCTCATCCTGATATGCTGATTATTACCGTGACATTTGCAGACTCGTTCCATCCTCGAGCGAACGGCTCGTCTTCCAGCCTCGCTATCGTGTTTCCTCATCAATTGGCCGGCCAAAGCTCGCAATGCCGCCGGGCCTTCCTGCTCCTTTATCGCTTCTTCGGCACCGTCGGACCATTCCCGCGACAGTTTCTCACCGAAATGTATGTCCTATCCGCATTCAACAAAATTATTTTACATTTTTCATCAGCATTTACATACGCATTTATATCGTCTCCGCATCATATATCTATAACGAAAACAATAAATGTGCGTATGTATAATACTATATTGTTCAAAAGTTTGCCCCTGATGAATAAGGGATAATAATTGTTGATTGATAAAAAGTATATAAGAAAAGGATGCGATACAGGATAGTTGCTGATGCGTGGATGAGAAATCAAAAATATTGGCTCTTCGAGTTGGAATAAAAATTATTCAAAGTGTACAGCTCGTCGTTATCAAGAAAGAGAGAGAGAGAGGGAGAGGAATAAGAGGGATGAGGCTGAAAGTAAAAGAGAGCAGGATGATAGATCGGTGAAAGGATAGAAAAGCGGGCGCGTAAACGAGTGTGTTTTGCGTCTGAACAGGTGACCCCTTGTAGACATTGCTAGCTTACAAGTGGATTAAGGGGTTCGGGGGGTTCGGGGGGGGGGGTTTAAGCTTGTTAAGTTGCAACAACGTTCCCCCTGTTAGCGGGCAACCTGGCTCGCGCTGCTCGAGCTCCACTCGATTCCGCGCACTACACACTATTATGTATATACTCGACGACATTCGCTCCCGCGCGTGTGTTTCACCCTGATGCTCTGCTGCCGTTGTTATCCCACCAGCCCACACCATGCACCCGAGACACTTTTATTTTATAACATTGCATGGTCTTTTAGCTCTACGCAAAGAACGGGAATGCCTCGCATCCGTAAAGAGATATATAGTACAATATAGTATACAAACGCGAAATATGCCCGGCGGCGCCACGACAATATAAATAAGAAAAAAAAACGTGCCACTGACGTATCGTTCTCGTTACTCTCGTTCCGCCAAGCTTGAACCCCTAATCCTCAAAATCCTCGCGATTTGTCCAACGGATCCGCTTTGCGTTTCTCTTACGAGCTTACATGTGCACAAAAGTGCTTATTCCTCATCCCTGCTTCATCGCCCTTTCGGACAAAATTAGAGGTCTTCTTTTCACGAACAAACTACCATATAATGCACACGTTTTTTTTCGCTCCACTAAATACTGCCACGCCCGGCATTTTTATTTATTTCATCTCATTTTATTATTTTATATGGTAAACGTCCCAATAGGTTCAGCACTATTTTCGCAATATTATTTTTAATATTTCAATTATTTTTTTTCTCAATAAAATCGTATGGATTATTTTTTCTGTACGAGGAAGTGTATTTTTCATAACGTTATAATTTATTGGAAAAAAACTCGCTCAACCCTATAGAGACAGGGTCGATTTTCTGTCCAACTATTGGGACATTCTACATATTCAAACGTTCAACTATTTATTTACTAGAAATATTGTTTAAAATTAACACATTGAATGAGCTTTGGATTGCTAAAATAATAGTTTAGGTATGAATTTGAAATAGATTTTTTCGTTTGAATATTAAAAAGAAGATAAAGTGAGAAAACCTTTAGCTATTCAACTATTGGAACGTTTACCTTATAATAAAATAAAGGAGCGATGCACCATATGTGATGAAAATTTTTTCACTTTTGTCTAGGAATAAAATATAAAGAATAAAGTGTGCGAGTCGTCTACTTACAAAGATGGATGCGGATAGCTAATGTGGTGTAAGGTAAACGTCCCCATAGTTGGACAATTTATGCTATATTATATTTACCATTTGAATTATTTATTTCTCAATAAAATCGTATGGATTATTTGTCATATACAAAGAGGTTTATTTTTCATAACTTTAATTTATTGGAACAAACTTGCTGAACCCTATATAGAGATAGGGTCGATTTTCTGTCCAACTACATATTGGAATATTCTACATATTCAAATGTTCAACTATTTATTTACTAAAAATATTATCTAAAATTAACACATAAGGTGAGTTTTAGATTGGTAAAATATCAAACAATAGTTTAGATATGATTTTCAAGGAGATTAATTATTTCGAATATTTTGGAAGTAAAGAAAAATAAGTGAGAAAAGCCTTTTAAGTGTCCATCAACTATTGGGACGTTTACCTTATAGTGTGGTAGGGAAAATGAGGATATATGGATGGAAGTAGTCCGGGGGCGCGAAGCATCGGATCGGGTCAAGAGAGTCGGAGCGATCGAATGGAAAAAAAGCATCAGGAGATGAGGGAATAGAGAGCAGAGAGGCAGGAAAGAATAAAGAGGAGATGAGGGCTCTATGGGAGGAAAGAATAAAAAGAGATCGGATCGATTTACCTCGCTGCAACCACCCCACTCCCAGTGATTGGGGTGTCGCGCCCTGACTCGGTTATCGCACGAACAATCGGTGAGTTCACCTCTCGAGCATGCCCTCGTTACGCTGTAAGCAACACCAGCAGCTGATATCGCATAAACGAATGCTGCCTCTCGACTATCTGATAAACAAATAACAAATACATCATTTATCATCGTTATATGTATTCACTCTCGATGGGCATGCATCGTTAGCACAATAACTACGTTTTTTTCCCTTTTTATTATTATTCATCCTCAATCAATAATAAGCGTTATTTCTTTAATCGACACAAAAATTATAATAAAACCCCGTTTCCGAATTTTCTTTTCTTTATCTTGTGAATACCATTAAATGGCATGGATGCGGTATGGATTTGAGATGGATGAGCGTACAAGTGTGTTCAAAGTACATATGCGGCAAATATATGTATATACGTATATATTATATTCGTGTAAATACTCACTGACTAGCATAACACCACCAAAAATGTTTTCAGGATTGTCAGGGTTGATGGAACAGTTCCATCGCGCCGATCGGAACTGATGCTGACATTCCTCGATGGCAACTCTCGCGCCAGCGCTTATCGCCTGCGAGAGACAAGAAAATACGCTCGAATCAAATTTACAACGAATTAGACTCATTCCGAAAGGAATTCTTATATACACACGAAGCGAAGCTCTTTCTTCAATTATTTTTTTATTCATCTAATTCCTCGTGTAGCCAAAAAAAAGGAATTTATTCTCGACACGTTTGATTCTATAACTTTACTAAATTTATTCCACTAAATGGAAAAAAATGTATATATATATATATATTTACATTAAGAAAAAACATCAGGTAGAGAAAAGCTGAAGAGAAAAAAAAAACGTTTGGAATCGTGTTTTTCTTGCCGACAGCGAATTTCATATGGTTCGTCTCTCGATCCAAGACAAATTGCGTAAGATATATACACGTGAAAAGAGAAGGCGATGCAACGAGACGACAAACTCCCATCAGGATAAAAGAAAAACCGAACAGCTCTCCTCCTTCATCCTCTTTCGTTTATTTTTTCACATTTTTATAACCCGAACCCGCTAGACGCTGCTCCCTGCTCGCTCGTTCGAACTAAAATGCCCATTAGAATAATCGATACTACGGATCAGACCGATATCCCTCGAATATCTTCAACATTGCTTCTTGATATTTTCATTTCCCTCTCTCTCTCTCTCTCCCTCTCTCTCGACTTTCTAAAGATTCATTTATTTTTTAATTCTCCCGCTGCTTCATCAAATCTATCATTTATCTTTTCTCCATTGTTTTAGTTTCATATAGTATAATTAATATAATCAATTTATATTCGATTTTTTTAACATGTTTTTTTATCTTGAATGCTTTGAATTTAAAAAAATTTGGCGCTGATGCCTCTTTTGTTTTTTAAATTAGTTTCTTGCAGTTTATTCATGATTCTTAATACCCCTAAAATTCTTTTCTATAAATATTATTGACAACATTTTTGGAGCTACCATATGAGAGTCTAATTTATATAATTATGAGAAAAAGAAATGTGATTTTATGCGGTAGCGAAGAAAATGACGTGAGGGCGAGTAAAAATATGTCACCGGCGCAGTGTTGGCAGGTGAGCTTATTAGACATTCATTCAATACGATCATTATTCTGAGGCTTACAACGTTATTACATTAACCCACATGTCGTTTGATCCATTACTATTATTATTATTATTATTTCCTTATCATGATTGTTATTATTGCTGTTGTTGTTGTTGTTTTTGTTATAATTGTAATCAGTAAGCCGATTGATATTAATTCTAGAAAAATGTATATATATATTTCATTTCTTGATAGAATCCTTGATTGCAGGCCCTCTTGGATGCCTCCTCAATACCGACTCCATTCGTGGCTACTCAAGTGTACCCTGCTCATTATTCGGTCAAGAACCACTCAGTTAATCCTGCTTCAATGAATACCCACTGTACATACACTATACGCATATAGAGCATACGTACTTCAGACGTGTCATCTTCCAAAAATCTGAGTGACAAAAATGATGTACAATCTACATATATAGCAGCAGTAAAGTGAGAAAAACGTAAAAGAATCGGCAACATAGAAAAATAAAAATATAATAGAATCAATGAAGGACTAAAAAAGAAGAAGGACATCAGGTATAATAAAATAATCTTGATCGCAATGAGATATAAAAAGTGCTGTATCATATATGTAGAATGTGAGTTGGCATCAGAAGATTCAGTGTACATAGGTACATATATGTATAGAAGCAGCGGGGAATAAAAAGATCGAAATAAAAGAGATGAGACGTGTCGGTGCTGGACGCGTAAATAAGAAAAGCGAGTTGAGAGTGAGGATCGATGTGCGAGGAAGTTGATAAACGAGCACTTTGCATCGGAGTGAGAACTAAATTGTGGATGAATCAAAGTGTGATAAAAAGATAAAAAGATTTCGCCGGAATTATAATATATATGTAGTATATACGTTCTTCTGGATCAGCAAGTGTTTCAGATTCACTTCGACGAAATGAGAAGAATTCCTCTCTTTCTCTTTCCCTGCGCATCTTATTTCTTATTTTCTTTATTTGAACCGCTCAGGCTTAATTCGAATCGGCGATAAATCTATTGGGCGTTAAATGCAGAAGATTAAGATTCTTTTTATTCTCACGTTCTCGCGTTCATCGGGCTTTTATCCATTTCTAACCATCACGCTGCAAGCAATCATGCACGATTTAAAAAATGAGAAAAAAAAACTCCGATTCGCTTCTGCAATAAAAAGTATTATGTATATATGTATTTATATACAAGCGGAATAAGAAGAGAAATAAAAATAGAAAGAGGTAGTTTTGGTCGTTGAAAAAAGTATAGAGAGTGCATTTTTGTTCAAATTCATTAAATGTTTGATTATGCTATGCCAAAAAATTAAAAATATATTCATTTTATTTACAAATAGTTGATAAAAATAATAAGTTAAGAATTAAATATATTCGAGATACGTATCGCTCCTATTTGATGTGTATTATATACTATACATATATCTATGTATGTATATAAATGAATTGCCACATATGCGTATGACGGAGCATCATTTTAGAACGGCTCGACCGATTTAACTGATGTTTTTTTATTTTGTTAGTTATTTTCAGGAGAAGGTTTGTATATCAAAAAACTTTTCGAAAATCCACGGGAAAAGTCGGAAATTGAGATGATATATCTTATATAAAAAAATTTAGATTCCGCGTATATGTTTGCGTCCACAAAACTCGGAAACTAGACGATGGATTGACTTGAAATTTTCACTAGACATTGCATTTTAGTAGAAAAATGTTTATATATACTTTTTATTCCCCGAAATTGCAGCGAAAATGACACATTTGAAAGTATTTGACAAATTACTATATCTTCAAGACGTGATAATTTTTAAAATAATTGATATATTGACATAATTCTAGAGGCATTCTCTTACTCATTTTTCAAAAATCTTAAAAAATCACCATTAATAAAGTTGATTTCGTCAAGAAAAAGGAAATCCGTGATGAATCCGATTGATTTTTGGATTGTTTTTTAAAGTTTTCAACATGAATTCTTGAATTTTGCCCGGAATAATTTTCGTTATCTGCATGCGGGAAATTTCCGGTCGAATAAGGTTTCTTTTCAAATAAAATTGATGGAATAACATAATTCTTGTGCCATTCGCTTCGTTTTAGAAATATATATCATTAAAATAATTCACCCTTAATAAAGTTGATTTCGTAATGAGAAAGGAAAGCTATAATTATAAGGTGACTTTTTTTATGGATCTATATAGAAGACCCAGAGTGACTCTCCTGATGTAAGAATTCATAAAATTTCTTGAATTCTTATTTTCGATTTTAAGAGCTGCTTATCTGATGGGAAATTTCCCGTAGATAACAAAAATGGTAATTATTAGAAGTGCAATCTCACATCAGTTCATATGAAACAATCGAAAAAACTGGAACATGGATCAGTTTTTTTACTACACAGCGATAACCTGGTAGTAGTATAGATAAAAAAAAAGAATAAGTGATGATAAGAGATGCGCACTGGGCGGAAAAATGTGACAAGAGCGAAGTGAGATGAGAGTTGAAAAAATGCTGAAGCATTTCATAAAGCGAAGATGAGAGAAAAGGAATATGAGGAGGGAAGGAGAAGAGGAGGAGGAGGCATGCACACGCTCTCTCGTCGGGGGGTCGATGAATAATCACCAGCAAAGAAGAAATAAGACGCGGCTCGACTGGTTTGTTCGCGCGGCGCGGGCTAGCTCCGCCGTGCGGTGTACCGCGCGCCTCGCGACCAATACACACACGTTTCGCGGTCGCCTGTGTAAAATATGCCGAGCGCGAGCTATACTCATCGCGCGCTTCGCTTCTATCCTCTTAAATACTCGCCCGCGTTCCCCAACTTATTATACTATTCTCTCAAGTTATATGATGCGTTCACGCAACTGCAAATCTCGTCTGACTTATTGGCAAAGGTTTTAACAGCACACGACTGCGGCAGATCGATCCTCATCGCGCGCCAACTTTTATCCAGCATCATTATTCCCGCCGGCGTGTTATAGGTCTTTTATATATCGCGATTGAAGCGCAGAGGATCCCTTCGACCAGGAGCGAACAAGCTAACTCTTCGCGGACACCTGCTTCGACCCCAATTTACTCCCAATATATGTACCACATTTTCATTTCATACTATATATTATATATATATATATTGTTTTTTTTTCTTTTCAACAAACACTTTCTTTTAAGCACAAAATATTATTTCTATATGCAAATAATATATTTTTCATTGTATTCGAAAATTGAAAAATGTTTTTATATATATAAGGGCGAGTTTGCATATATAGTGCGTATAAGACTCATTGCGATGTAACATTCGATTGAGAATAAATACTGATCCCCCTTAATTCGAGAGCTATATAATTAACTGATTGTCGATGAGGTATATAAGAGCATCAGTTCTTTTGTATACATATATAATTATTATACTGGTAAGACGCGATTGCGCGTTACAAACGTCTTTCTGGGCTACGACGGGGAGAGATTTATTTTGGATCCATTAAAAAACGTTTAAGAAGAGATTACCATTAATTTTCCACTTCAACTTTATGCTAAAAAAAAATTGGCAGTTGTGTATTCTCTTTGGATGTAAAATAATTAAAAATAATTTCACAGCGTCAGCCTTAAAATGCAATAAAAGTAAAAAGAATGTTTTGTTTGTTTGTTTATTGAGAGTACATTCTATAATATAATAAATTATATATGTATACTGTATATATATACTGTGTATGTTTCATATGAAAATAAAAACATAGTGTATACGTAGAAAATTTGTACAAAAAATAGAGTCGATGAAAAAGAAAAATAATATTTTTGTTCAAATAGTGCATGTGCAAGTTATTTGTTTTTGAGTCGAGAATGTATGTGCTTTATTGGAATAAGGAATAAAATAATAATGATAAAAAAAAAGAAAATAAGCGGATGATGAGATGATTAAAAGTGATGGTGCGGAGAGGGGCAGCAGCTGGAGGGAGGATAATAAGAATAAAGACAAGTGTCATCACCTGCAAGACCGGAGGCGAGCGCGAACATATTCCCTGCTGTTTGGTCGTCAAGTAGGGACTTTTGCAGTTCTTTTCGGCACTCGCCGGACCTATGACCCCAGCTCCGATCGGCGTCGACTGTCCGGGCTCGAGACCTCCCGCAGCTTCTCCGAGAGCCCCGCCGTTAAGTCTCGTTTCGATTCCCAAATACCTACGGACACAACGTTCTCAAATATAGTATATTATATTAAGATCCAACAATCAAATAAAAGTTATCGAATAAAAAACTATATGAAAATCCAATAAAATTTTAGACCATATATACACGGCTAATAAAAATCTATATATAGATATGCATCATATATATGTATATATAATATATCGAGAATCCGTTAGCACAAGTTATAATAATAATAAGTTGTATCCGGAAAAAAATGAAACGAAAAAGAGACGAAATACTAAATACTATCTCGCTATCTCCTCATCCGATGCTGCCTCGAACATTTCCTTTATCCAGCGCATACTAATGACCCACAATGAGTTAAAAAGTCGCCAATAAGCGAAAATAAGTACACGAGGAAGCATCTTTACGAATACGCCAATCGATTTGCGCGGAGTGCAATTTCTTGTATACGGAAGTAAAAATACTCGTAATCGAAGTATCCATGGCTAATTTTACATCATTTTTCTTTAAATTTTTTAAATTGCCAATTTTTATGAAGAAAGTTAAGTTTTCCTTATTTATAATATATACTATATGTATGTATGTGCAATAACACAAAAATATAAATATCTTATCATCAGACAAAAAATTATAAAACGACATTAAAAAAACGGTGATACTATATACGATAACAAATATTCTTCATGGCCTTTAAAATAAATGCCAAACTCGTAAGATCGTAAAAATTTATGATAGTGATGGGAAAAAATCATATTTTGTTCTGTTTCCATGTATTTTCATTACGTGTATATAGTATACACTAGGGTGATTTAAAAAATGTGTCTTTTTTCGCATAAACGGGTTTAAAAATTTCGCTTAGATATAAAAAGAAGCCTGTGCGAATATAAGCTCTTAATATTAAACTGGGGCACATTGCATTTTTCGATTTTCCGTAAGATTAACACAGGTAAAATTACGTTTGATCCTTCTGATTTTCGTATTTAGCCAACGATACGTAAGACAAAGAATAGCATATTTTTATAGAGAATTTAATGCTTTACAAAAACGATCCTTAGACATATTTTTGATATATCTACTTGTTCAATATATATATAGTTATTTACGAGTGAAGATTACCGTCAACTTGGCCAATTTTATACAATGCTACAGCAGAATTATTACTTTGATTGAAAAATTTGTGACCCAAATTTCATGTTAAACATAAATAAGACTTTTAAGAGTTGTTATATAACCAATAGTTTGTTTGCAATAAAAAGTAGAACACTTTAAGACACATTTTCAGTAGAAGTAGGCTTTAAAATTTTTTTTAATTTTTATTTTTAAATTAAAAGCACATTTATAGATACTTTATCATGGTAAATTTGTGTTCGATTTCATTTTTACTTCAAATACATAATGTTTTGAAATAACCGTTGTTAATTATAATCTTTGCTATATTTCAGCATCTTATAACTTGAAAAGCTCTCGTAATGTCTTATCTATGATATATATTTGACTTAATTTTTTATGTTTAAAAATTCTTAAAATTAAAGCGCTGAAAATACCTAATTTATAATTTTGGATAAACTATATCAAAAAGTTTTAATAAAAAATTATTAATTTCCTATATTTTTTAATTCATAATTTGAATTTATTTTATATCTAAAATGATCAATAATACATTTTTAGGGCTTTTCGAGTTAAAAGGTATATGTATATCTATATTAAAAAAGACATGAGGCCTCTAATCGATTCAGCGGAATAGAAAAAATTAGAAAAAAAATTTGACGTGCGCTGCTTTGGAAATAATGACCTTGAAGTTATAATCATTAATTTCGTTTTGCGATATCGCCACTTGAAATTTTGAAATTTTCCTATTTTCGATTTTCGAAAAATCAGTTTGGAAGTCCTTGAACGGGCTAAATTTTTTCTCAGCTCACTTTTATTACAACTTAACTGATGCGTATAATAATGTGTGAGAACAACTTTGCAATTGAATTTTATACTATTTGTAGCAAATATACCTGGATAGTTCGGAGATCGTAAACATAAAAACAAAAGATAATTAGTCGAGTGTAACGAGGAAAAAAATTTTTTCAAATTTTCGATAATCCCTGATGGGTCATTATGGTTTCCATGGTGATCGGTCGAGGTCCAGTGGAAAAACCGAATAAGGTTTTAATTGTTCAGTTTTATGACGCAATTTGGAATCAGTAGTCCGGTAGAAAGTATCGGGGTAAGACGTGTCGGGTCTTACAAGCTAGTTCATTACCGATAAACATTTCGTTGCTATTTGACATTAAGTTCAATGGAATGTCAGCGTTATTTTCAATTAAAGTGCAAGGCCCACAGAACATATTGAGAAAAAAATTAGATAGATTTGCATCGTCTCTAAATGAATCGCCCTTAATAAACCTGTTTTCGTCAAGAGAAAGGTAAGACATTGAAAATTGAAATTTTCATGGGTCCACGAGACCCAGTGTGACTCGCCAAATTTTTTGAAATTTTTTTTATCAATTTTAAGAGCCTATTCGATGGGAAATTTTCCGTAAATAACCAAAATGATAATTATTCGAGGCGAAATCCCAGAATTCATATTGAAAAATTTAAAAAACGGATCGAAAAGTCAATTTTTTCCATTTTTCAATATGAATTCTCGAATTTCGCTTCAAATAAGTAGCATTTTCGTTATCTACAGGAAAATTCCGATCAAATACTCTTAAAATCGAGAAAAAAAAATTCATAAATTTTTGCCAATACCCCTTTTCATTTTTTCAAAAATCTTCAAAGGGTAATAACTTTTTAAAAAATCGATGAATTAATATGATTCCTGCGCCATTCGCTTTGTTTTACAAAAAAACTTAAAGAATCCCACATAATAAAGTTGATTTTGTGAAGAGACAAAAAAGATATGGCCAATTGAAAATGTCATGGGTCCACGAGACCCAGTGTGACTCAATAAATTTTTTGAATTCTTTTTTTCGATTTTAAGAGCCTGATCGATTGGAAATTTCCCGTAAATAACCAAAATGATAATTATTTGGGGCGAAATCCAAGAATTCATATTAAATGAGCCAAAAAATTGACTTTTGGATCAGTTTTATCAATTTTTCAACATGAATTCTTGGATTGCGCCCCATATAAGTAATATTTTTGTTATCTGCAGGAAATTTTGCGATAAAATATTCTATTTTAAAATAGACATGAAGCTCATAATCAATTTATAGAGCGCATTATACGAAATTGTATGAAGTGTACGCGTTGCTGCTCGTATATTAAAAAGGAGATGAAACCTCTAATTATTTAATCGGAATAGAGTACATTATGCGAAGTTGTATGAGGTATGCTCCTAGAAGAATAGTAAAATATCAATTCAAACATGTCAAAAAAGCGGCCGCGTAGCGGTCGCATTGTCGCTCGTATA
>JAPYYW010001591.1:0-33777 GCA_030522545.1 Cremastinae sp. A BG-2022a
AACTTGATGTAAAATCATCAGTTGAAATTTCTTGAGACAGAATTTATTCAAAAATTGTACAGATCTTCGTTAGTATTGTGTTAACGTGTTTGCAAAATTAAAAAAGGTTCAACCATGTAGTTATTTAGATATTAATTTTTTTTTAATTGCTACTTTTAACATGGGCTCTAAATAAATCAGTTCTTCATTTTTCTAATGCTAGTTGGTTTGATTCGAAGGGGAAAATTAGATGGAATGGGAGAAACAGAGGGAAAACAGTGCGGGAAATTAATGGGGAATGATGAGAGTCTCTGCAACAGGGACATGGGGGGATGATGCAATACGATTTAGTGATCCTCTCTCCGCAACGCGACCCGATTTTCTTCTCTCCCTTTAGTCCCTCCTCCATCCTACACTCTCTCTGCCTTTCCCTCTCGTTCGGTTGACCTCCAAATTTGCTCTTTATATTATTCCTCGTTTAACCCATTTCCCTGCAAATCGAAATCTCTGCAAGATTCGCTGATTAAAGTTTCACAAAGTAGATTATAATTTTTTTTCTATTAAAAAAAACATTTTAAGAATGTACAGACGGTACAGTAAGTAATTTTTTTCATGTTCAATTCAACAAATTCTGGTTTCTCGTCAAACGATCTTTATTTATTGTATTTTGACAAAGATTATCAATTGGCAATCTATATAAGCCTGTTTTCACAAAAATATAAATCTTTGTTGATTGTTTGAATATGTGAATATAAGAAAAATTTTAGTCAACCGCTTTGTAATTACCAAACTGAGTAATTTTAACAGACCTTTCCAGTTTTTCAATAATTAATATTACATCGATTATAATATAATATAGGGTTGTATATTGTTATATTATATTATAATATAGGGTTATATTATAATATAGGGTTGAGGAAAATTCTTTTAAGACCGTTATTTTCCATTTTTTGTCTCTTTCTAATAAAAAATAAGTCGACTACTCACGATTTACGAATCATTAAAAATTAGATGCCCAAGTTTCGATTTTATCAAAATTTTTTTCAATCATTTCTTTTTTGTTCTCATTCTTTGTTCGTTTACAAAATATACAATTGTTGAGAAAAAATTGATGAAAAATTCTTTGTCCGTTAATTTTTGCTGAGTCTTTTATAAACATATTATTATGACAACAAAAAATTTAATTAACTCGACAAATATACTGTCCCAAAGAATTTTTCATCAATTTTTCCTCAACAATTATGCAATCTGTAAATGTACTTGCCTAATTTTTCATGGAGGGTTTTTGACGTTAAGGTATAGTTCTATTAAAAAATCGTTTTCTTAGGATCTTGTTAAAAATTTGCATAATCCTTCTTCGATACAATGTGCAATTGTATATTAAAGAGATATTGTATATTAAATTTAAAGGTTTTCACTATTAATTTCTTAATACATACGAATATTATTAATACATACGAAACAAGTACAGGTCTCTTTGGATAACCTTGAATTTTGAATATGTTGTTCTTGAAACAACTTGCAACAACTTTACTTAATAAACTTAAGCTCAAAAACCACATGGTATGGAGACAAATTGAAATAAAAACTTTTGATTTGACTGTATCGATATAGAACTTTATACCTTAAAAAGTACACTATACTAACGTATAAAAAAATGCAAAAAAAGTAATATTCTCAAATGTAATTCTTAGCAACATTAAAACTTTGCTAACTCTGAGACCATTTGGTGATACGATTTCAATTTTAGCAAAAAAAAATTTTCATAAAACGTACCACCAAAAATGGCTTCGTGACACATAAAAATATTCAGTAATGTAAAAACAACATTCCCTCACATATAATATTATTTTTTATAGTTATACATACACACGTATAGAAAAAAGAAATTGAACGTTGGCGATAGATTCGTGTGTTGTCCCGGGAATCGTGACTCATGTGTGTGTGTCGCGGACCTTTTTTTCTCCCTCTCCTTCTTTTTTTTCGGGAAAACAAGCGGGAGTTTTTCCACGCGTTTCCCGCCACTCCGAGCACACACGGATGTGCGCCGCGTGTGGAAAAATTGTACGATGTGCGGAACGCGCGTCGAGGACGCACGATTTTCCGAGTGCGCAGCTGTCCTATATTTTCGAACGAGGCCGAACTAGGGGGAGGTTGAAAAAAAGGAACGCAGATAGGATAAAAAAAGAAGGAGGGACGGGGGGAAAACAATTGGCGAAGAAAATCTGTCGAAGCGACGCGTGTATTTTTCTTCACTCTTCCTCTCTCTTTTTTCGCCATTTTTTTTTCATTCTGAGCTCTTTTCCCTTGATTTTTATTGCTTTTTCTTATTATAACGATATCATATGAGCCATTCCTCAACCTCAATTTTTGAAACCTCTCAATTCCCCAAACCTCTCTGAGAATTTTTTCAAATTTCTTCACCCAATCCAAAAAAGTTATGAATTTTTGAAAAAAAAGATGCTTTTTTTAAATAGTCATAACTTTTTCAAAAAGAGAACTATACCTTAAGAATTCTTCATTAAAAAACGATACGATAAATTTCCATTAAATATTGAGAATAGGCTAATTAAGTATTTATCCACAATAAATAAAATGTTCATCGATTATAGTTGAATTTACCTTAATAACCGAACTACCCTTTAATCTTGCCTTTATTTCGCAAATTATAAAAATGTTTCCTACTCATGCTCTGTCTCTCTATCTCTCTTTCTCTTCGATCTTATTTTTTTAATGCGATTCTCTTGCCTCTTAATTCTCTTCCTTGCGCCTTTCTACTTGTTTTTCCCTCCTCAGCCCTTTTTCTCCTAAACTTTACCCCTTCTCCGCGGGTCTTCCCGCTTTTTTCTCCGTTCTTACCCTCTCCAGCCACCTAATGATTTCTTCGATTGGTTGGCACGAGAGGTTGGGCACGCGCTCTTCGGTAACTGACCCTGCGAAAGAATCGAATTTCTCCGGGAGATGAGCCCCTGCATTCACCTTATTCCAGCGATTCAACGATAAAATTATGGTTTTTTTTATTTTTATTAAGGTAGTTCTATCAAAAAATCATTTTCTTATATAGGATTTTGTTAAAAATTTGCAAAAGCCTTCTTTGACACAATGTGTGTAATTGTTTATTAAATTTTGCGAGGTTTTACTACGTAGAACTCGAGATATTTATTGTCAAAAATCACTATTTTCTGCAGTCTCTTCTAAAAAAGTATATACGTTTTAAATATTGTGATTTTCAACTCTTGATATCTTGAAATCTATATAGATGGTGAACCTTCTTAAAATTTAGCATAGCTCTTTATTGTACTTCAAGAAGCTTCCTTTAGTTAAAAAAAACTCTAAGATTTTGATTTTTTAATATTTTCATACATACGTAACAAGTACAGGTCACCTTGGATAACCTTGAATTTTGAGCATTTTGTTCATATGAAACAATTTGCAACAACTTTTCTTAATTGACATAAAATAAAGATAAATTGAGATTAAAACTTTTGATTTGACTGTATCGATAGAACTACCTTAATGCTCGAATAGTGTATTTTCGAGGGTAATTTTACGTAAGGAAAATAGCCAATTTCAGCTTGTTTCACTTTTCTAAACTATAGTGTGGAAAAGTAGACTCTTGCATGCGCTTAAAAACAAAAATTTGTCCAATACTTGAGTTATTTTGTTGAAAATGGCAAACAAAATTTAATTTTAACAATACAAATAATTGTTTCGAAAATTCATAAAATTAACACATTGCTAAAATTACAATTTAATTTAACTACCACTATTATTATAAATGAAGTAAAATATATAAATAGTACAACTATTGTCCATTAGTTAAATTATATTTTAATTTAATTATTATCATGATTTTACTTTAATTAAAAATTATTCAACTATTTATTTGGAATTAAACAAAAGCTAACATATTAGTTGAATTACAGTGTTATTCGTCGTATTTAACAAGATAATTCAAGTTTTAAACAAATTTTCCTGCGTACAGCAATGTGTTAAACAAGCTTCAGACTTGAACTAATGTAATTTTCCAAATTTTGTTTATAGGTATAATAAAAAATGAATAATATGAAGAAAGTAAAGAATGTATCAGTGAAATTTTCTTGGAAAATGCATTTTCTGAGCAACCACGAAAAGTAGTATCGTATGCGTGATGCACGAGTCTGAAAGTAATCTCTCTTTCGTGTAAATACATTTTTTTTCATGGGTAAACTTACACGAAGTGAAAAAAAAGTAAAAAACAAGTAATAAACTCAAACTCATGTTCGTGTCAACTCGTTACAAGTCTTCGGCTCATATGCACAACTTTCTGCCATTTGATATTCGTTCACTTTCTGCACGTGTATCACACAATATTTTAAAGTAGGAGTCTTGTGACATAGTCTATGGAAAAGTTTAGTTGTATACGTGTATGTAAAATCATCATTTGAACTTTTTTTCAGGCAGAATTTGTTTAAATTGTGTATATAGATCTTCATAAGCATCATATAAAAAAATATTTAAAAAATTCAAAGAGGCTTCACTATGTTCATGGTAATCGAGATATATATTTATTATTTTTTTTAATTGCAGCTTTTGACGTAGACTCTTATATAAGAGATTAAGGAATGCTATTTACTCTAATAAGAGCCCATATATAACAATAAAAATTAATATCGATTATATTTCAATATGACAAAAGATTTGTGCAAATTTTCAAGCAATTCGGTCTCAAACGTCTCAATCTTCTTTTATGTTCTCTTAAAATTTGTGTCAAATTTTATGAAGGTTTATCATCTAATAATCGAAATATTAATTATTGAAAATCGTTGCATCTTTAAATCTCAAATTTTTGAAAATAAACATCTTAATTATCGCAGGTTACTTATATTTACATTTTGCACATATTGATATGATGTTGAAGAATGTTAATATAAATTTTGAAGAAATTCTGTCTGAAAAAGTGCCAAGTGACGATTTTACATTTATTTAACACGCACAGCCAAACTTTTGAATTATCCTGAAACTCCTATCTGAAAAAAAAGAAATTATATGGATTCAAAATAAAACTTTTTTCTATCTCAAAATTTTATATTTCTCACAACTCCCAGTAGGTTTATATGAAAGCTTAAAAATCACAATTTTTCGTCAGTTTATTCAAAAGATTTGATGCTATTATTTTGGCTTGCTACTTTTTTTTCAATTTTAATCGCTTTTCTCTCAATTTCGCATCTAAAATTTGATGTCAGCCCATTCGTTGGTTCACAAATTGATTCTCTCTTCCTACAATTATTTATTTTTCTCTCTCTTTCTATCGCGGCTTTTTTCGATTATTTCTTATTCTCGGGTCTTTTGTCGCTGCGTCATCGTGTGCTCAACCATCGGGAGATCAAAGGGCGCGCGATCTGCAACTGAAAGCCCTGGTGATGAATTTCCAATTCTCGTATCCCGCTGCACGGTACGTACAAAATAATTTGTCTCCGAGCTTTTATTTTAGTTCTTGGTTTCGGGAGTGTGTCTGGATAATCAAAAATAGTCCAGGCTCCCCGAAAATAAAAAAAATATATATTTATTTTTATTATTTATTAAATTGCTTATATAATATTGGAGACAAATTATTTTACGTATAAAATGTATAAGACTGCGATTATAAATAATAATCGTATACATATTATGTAATAGATTTGCGTCCTATTTTTCTCACTCAAAATTGAGGTTGTGGTTGCCATGGGAGAAGTGTTGACGAAAAAAAAATCGCTCGTAAGAACTTCAGAAGCGTGATCGATCGATAGTGCGACGTTGTATCGATCGAGCCTCGTGTCCCCTCGTTTCTGCTTCGCTGCAACGCACGTTTCGTGCAACTTCAACGCACCCTGAGTACTCGTGCCTTTCCAAAAATAAAATTCACTGATGAGAAATCTGTAAAAAATTTCCTACACTGTTTTAGAAAAATTTCCGATGTATTGCAAGTTTTTTGTGATTATTCTTAGACATTATGCAATGGAGAAGGTATTTAAGTTAAGCATAGGTTTCAAGGCACAATTATCAATTATAATTGATTTTAAGATAATTCATTCAACATTTTGATTGATGTTGCTTATATGAAAAGATAAATCTTAACGTATGGGTTTTTATTGAATTTTCCAGACAACAGTTTCCATAAAACGCCGTATATATAAAATACAAGAAAGTTTGACTTTAAGAATTTTTTCTTAAAAAATGGAGTCAATTTTTGTGAAATTTTAAATGTAAATTCACCATCGAGTATTCATCTGCATAAATAAAATGGTTGTCGATTAAAATTATATTTGCCTTAATGAGAAACTAGAGAAAAAAATCCGTTTTTTATGATAAATACTGATCAAATTTAGATTTTATATACTCTCGTCATAAATAAGTCAATTTTTTCGTATTTTAACATTTAATATAATACAGATAATTAAAAATGAACAAACTTCAGTGAAATCCCACATCAATCATAGAAGAAATTAATTTGACAGTGACTTTACTATCGAATTTATTTATCTTGTAATGCAAATTTGCCTCTCGTATTCAAGACAAATAATTTTCACGTACTTTCACATACACATTGCGTACAAAAACTATTCAAATATATAGTAACACAATTTGTCGTGGCATGGTATAGAATACGGAAAATTATTGTTTTTATTCATCTCTGCTCCGATTCGTAAATATATATTCGAAGGAGAAAAAAAAAATAAAATGATCGCAGGGTGGAGCACCGTCTCGGAGTCAGTGGATAATGATTTTTTTTCCTAGTTTTCTTTGAAGCGTTCGGCGCACGCACCTACGCACGTATGCGTCCTCGGATTTGTTATATAGGCATCATGTATATAAATGTGCATACGTATTGTATATATGGACGTATATATACGTATAGATAAACATATATATATATATATAACGCGGAGTACATATCATACGTATAACTCCCCTGCTGGTTTCCGGGGATGCGAGCATGGCTACCGGCAAATTTACTCACACAAGTGCACCCCTGTCGGCACGGGGGCGTCAACGTTAAATTACCACGAGAGATACAAAACATTTGCAGCAACTATCAATTATTCCTCGATACGAAAATTTACGACGAAAACACGAATTTTACTGGATGAAACAAAATTGGTTTCCCATGCTGAATTAATTAAGTCAGATATACCCTCGACTGAATTATAAGGGAAATATGTATACAGATATACAAAGTATTTTTTTTTAATGCTACGAAGAATTATAAATTGAAAATAAAAAAGAATTTAATTAATATATTATCGAATGTATTGAGTATCGAGGATTGATGATCATGTTTTCTACTAGAATCATCGTTTTGAAGGAAATTACGGAATAGTTTATTAACTATAGAGTTGTTTAAACAGAGAGAAAGGTAATTTGTTTTTTGAGAAGGGAAATTAATAATAATAAAGATAATGTCTTCAAAGAATTAGAAAATAATTGTGCAAAGAATAAAATAGGTGAATATGAGAATAAATATGGGATGAATTAGGGAAAATGAGGAAAGAGAACATGATTGGAATAGTTGTAGGTTATATGTATTAGATATTAAATTTTTTATAAAAAACTAAAATGAAAGCTGTGCAAATAGAACTTCATCATAATTAAAGTTTTTTTATATACAATGTGCATTCTGATAATTTTGTTAAAATTGCAAAAAAACTTGCATAAAAATGTTTTTTTTTAATCCTAAATAATTTTAAACTCACTAAAATATACTGAAAGTACTGTGTCCTATCTTAATCGCGAATTTGAATTCTACGTGGTCCGAAAAAATTTCGTGAATTCGTTCAAGGGTTAAAGTCGTATCATGCAAGTACACTTCTTCAAGGATGTATAAGCATAATATGTCAAGCTATATAAATGAGAATTGAATAAATTTTTTGAACTTTATTATTTTTAAATACATGAAAAAATTGAATACTTCTACTTTGAGGTAGAAGGTAAGGTAGTTCTCTAGGTACATCAGTCAAATCAAAAGATTTTATTTTAATTTATCTCCATACCATGTGGTTTTAGAGCTTAAGTTTATTAAAAAAAGTTGTTGCAAATTGTTTCAAGAACAACATATTCAAAATTCAAGGTCATCCAAGGTGACTTGCACTTGCTACGTATATGTATGAAAATTTAAAAAATCACAATCTTAGAATTTTTGAAAAAAACTTGAGGAATCTTCTTTGAAGTACAATAAAAAGCTATGCTAAATTTTAAGAAGGTTCACGACCTAGATTTCAATAGGATATTTAGGATTGAAAATTAGAATATTTAATACGAGCTCTTATGGAAGAGCACTGAAAATAGGGATTTTTAATAATAAATATCTCAATCTCTACGTGGTGAAACCTCTTAAAATTTGGTACGCATATGCGTAACGTATCAAAGAATGGCTGTACCAATTTTCCAAAAATTCCTAAATAATCGATAAAACTATATATAGAACTACCTTAAAGGCACACTATAAAGATTGCAAAAAAATTTAAACAAATATGTTATATTTCGTCATAAACACATCTGTTGGATTCTAAGATAAATGAGAGAAAAGAAAAATCGATCGGGTCTCCAGCGACCCACGATGAAGTGATCGTTAACATAAAAAAAAAAAAATATTGCAAGAGGAAACGAGAAAGAAAGAAAAGCAAAGAATATCTATAGAATAGGAGAGAATAAGAGTATAGTGTATTTTGGCGGGAGAAATGTGAACGCTCGCAAATCTATAACTGTACGCGTATATATATCAAACAGAGAGAAAAGGAGTATAGTATAAATATATATTTGTATATATAAACTCTGTCGTGGATGAGAGCGCGTACGAAAAAGCTCGAGAACGAATCGGTCGCGGGGCTGGGAGATTGCTCGGCGGTGGGGAAAAATTGAGAGGCGCTTGGAAGGCGAAAGAGGCCGAAGTTTCTCGAGTCTCATCGCGATGTGCGTACAATATACAGGGTGCACGCGAGAGTTGAGAAATACGCGTTCTACTACGTCCTCTCTCTCTCTCTCTCTCTCTCTCTCTCTCTCTCTCTCTCTCGCTCTCTCGCTCTGCGTGTTTGTCTCTCTGGCTATCTGAAATTCGACGCACACCAGGAGTCTGTGCGATCAATGCGTGCCACACTGGGATCGTCGCCATGGCAACGGTACGCGCAACGCACCGTGTCGTACGCGCCCATCGGGACACCAAATGAGAGAGGCCCGCGCGACGAGGAAACGCGGATGATGACGATGTATGCACGCGAGCTCGATGAAACAAAACCCAGCGAAATTCATTATTTTTCATCCGGCGAATGTCCCACGCTCCGAAATTGTTAGATTCGTTTCCACCAAACTTGCTCTATTTCTTTTCTTCCATGCTCTTCGTATTTTCCTCCCCCCTCCGCACCAACGCTTCATTTTCCGCATCGAAATCATCGAAGGGATTCCGCCGCATGCGGAACAAGAAAATTTACTCGAGGAGAAACAAGACTGTCCCGAAATTCCTTCTACTAAATAAAAACAATAAATAATATAATTATTTTTTGAAGTAGTAATTTTTTTTAAAATATAGAACGAAGATTAATGAAAATAACAGTTAGTCGATTGTACTCGTTCATCGTTAATCGAGAGTTCACGCGATTACTTTCGAGTATACAGATGGTTCAATTGAGTTCTCGCGTGAGAGTTTTTATAAAATAAGAACGAGGAAATAATGTTTATTTTGTTTTTTTTTTCATTGAAAATTAGTGACAATCGAGAAAAATAACACGATGAGTTCGATTTTTATTCGTTCTCGTTTCTCAAATATTCGTGCGAGTAATTTCAAGTACAGATGGTTCAATTGAGTTCTCGCGTGAGAGTTTTTACAAAATAAGAACGAGGAAATAATATTTATTTCGTTTTTTTCATTGAAAATTCGTGACAATCGAGAAAAATAACACGAGTTCGATTTTTATTCGTTCTCGTTTCTCAAATATTCGCACAAGTAATTTCGAGTATTCAGGACTTACATGATTTCTCTAGCAAGAATTTTTACAAAGTACGAACTAAAAAACAATTATATTTTATTTATTATTGATTTTTGGAAGAATAGTGACGATCAGGAAAAATAAAAGATTTTATTCAATCGTTTCTCGAGTGTTCGGGCGAATACTTTCGCGTATATAGAGGAAAAGTATTTGGTAACTTCGAGCGAAGTATATATAGTTTACTGTAGAGTTTTATGCGCGCTGCCTGTAGTCGAAATACATGAAAAAATTTTGCTGAACACGCGCGCGTTGTTTCGCTCTTTCACTCTTTTTCTCCGTCTCTTTTTCTCCCTTTTTCTCCGTCTCTCTCTCTCTCTCTTTCTCTTTCTCTCTGTCGTTCTTTCCATCCTTTCTTCCATGAGAAAGACAGGAGGAAAACGATCGATGCTCCGCGAATTTTCCACGTGCCGAGCCGCCGAGACCGCTCTCAAGACCACGATTTTCCCCCTCCCCATTCGGGGTCCATGAAACGAAGCGAGAACTTTACGAGTTGGAGAACTGAAAAATAAAGTAATCCCGAAGAAAACGCAATTTATACTATCGTAACCTCCTTCGAAGTGTCTTAGCTGTGACGAATGGCGAATTACACTCTCTCTCTTTCTGTTCAAACGAAAAAAAAGATTTTGCTCACTCCTTAATTGATACCGACTGGAAAAAAGATTCGTGATTATTATAATTTTGAAAAATTTTGACTTGAAACAAGTTTTCTTCAAAATTTGCACAAATTTTTTTTTTAATGTAATATAAAAATTTGGATGAAATTTTTAGAAGAGCTTTAATTTCTTTTGAAAGTTGAAATCATTTGAAATATGAATTTTTTAACAGCGTTGCCCTTTTTATCAATTATAAAAGGACCCACGTTATTTTTTTAAATTATAAATATCAAGATTATACATTATATAGTCTTTAAATTTTGCAAGCATATCTGTATGCAATTTTTGAGGAAATTTGATCTTAAGAATGAAATGGATTGGAAAAATTTCGACTTTACATTTTTATCATAAATTTATCAATTTTTTTCCTATTACATTGTAATATTGATTAAAAGTTTATGCACACTTTAAAAACAATTTTGATATTTTGGATTGTTTAAACAATTAAAAATGAAAAATTTTAGTAAACCTTTTCAAATTTGAAATTGATATAAATTTGACAGTGATGTCACATGCACTATTTTTTATTAGCATTCAGGGCAAATATATGCATATCCCATAAAAAACAATAATATATTAAAATTAAAAGAATTCAAAATATATGGTAACTCTGAGACCGTTTAAAAAATCTTTTTTAAATTTGACATAACAATTTGTCATATTTTTTTAACAATACATCGAAAATACATAGTCGCTTACCACCATTTTTCAAATCACACAATTCATATATTTGCAAGAAATTTTAAGTGACATAATTTGAATAGACTGTCGTGTTTGTACCACCTTAAAATATGCATCGGTTCCTTTCTGACTTTTCGATAGAAAATATTCATTGATCCTCGGAAGGGCGTGTAGGGTCCGTTTGAACCTCGGAGAATTTAAATTCACAATTTTCGATGTAGAACAAAATTTTTTTTCGCGTATTCAAATCTTCAAATATATAGTTTTTCGTAAGTGTCAGGCGATCAAGTAAGATCAAAATTCAAATTCGACCGAAATTCAAAAGATTTAAAGATCATCATCTTTATATAGAATATTATTTGAAAAATAAAATAGCCGATTTAAAAAATTAAATGAAAGATCTACACTCGAATTTTTACGAAATTCGTTTTCTAATATCGCATAACCTTATTTTACCTAAAATATCTTTAGCAAAAAAATGCAAAGCGCCATTTTATCATGAATAATTTATTCTTTTATCTGTCCACTTTTAAAACATTTTAATCAATTGTTTTATTTTTAAATTTTACCTTGTTTTCTACCAAAAATTACCGAAAAAAAGTTGAATAATGAATATCTAAATCTGCAAAAAAAAACAACGAAACGTTGTTATTTTTTTTCGTTTTTTTAATTATAAAATTTTAATAATTGGAGTCTAAAAAGACCCTACGCACCCTTGGGCTTCAAACATTCTGACGCGCCCGCGTCGGCGGTTTAACTCGATAATGAAAAATAAGATCGGAACAGATGCGAAGTTTTCATTCGTGAGGCAAATTTGTAATAGCGGGGACAAATTTCTTACGATTCCGGTGAAAATAGTTGGCGTACGCTTTCGGAATACGCTCCGTGGCGAGAGAGGGATATTCCAAAGAGTTCGGGGGGGGGGGAGGGGGTGAGATTCGGGAGCGCGAGAATCGAGCAAGCTCGGAGAGGAAAAAAGAGTCGGTATTCGTGGGCGGAGGGAGAAGGAAAGAGAGAGAAAGAGAGAAAACGAAATTTGTTCTCGACGTTGCGGAAGCGATCGATGCTCTGCAAATTTTCACGTACGATGAAAGAAGCACGTGGCCGGGACGCGCGTAGTGCGTAGTATGGCTCGTGTCCTTCGTCCTTACAACCATGCGCATCGTTCTCCTGCTCCCACTTATTCCTCTCCCGTCCTCTCACTCTCCCGTGTTATCCCGCCTTCGAGTCGTAAAAGGAGAACTTTAACCCAAAATTCACGCGGAAGAGAAAAATTGAACCTGCCTCGATCGATATTTACGATCAAGTCAAGTTACGAGTGAAACTTTTCTTTCCCTTTATTCTACGCGGAGTAGACATTTATATAAAATAAAAGTGTTAATAAAGGCATTAATAAATTGGGCATTAGACTCGCTAAAACTCAAAAACGGCTTGACCGATTTAAATAATTTTTTTTTGTTCGCTATAGTTCAGGAGTGGTTTAAAAGAAAAAAAAGTTGGAAAATCTCTAAAATTACACTTAGAGAAAAGAATGATAAATTTTAGTTTACAAGAGTGATGACTTTAATAATTATTATGGAACTAGTTATATTCTGTTTAGATTCTATCCTAAATATATACTTTATTTTACGATAAACATATATTTAGTTACAAAATAATCGACATAGTTGTCACTTTATGATAAAATCCAGTTTATCGTGATTTCTCTCAGTGTAAGCTGAAATATCGAAAAATCAAAAATTGTTGATTTTGTATGTGAATCGATTGTGTAGGTGATACGAAGTTCACCGGGTCAGATAGTTCTTTATATTTATCGTTGCTTTCAATGATAACAAATCTGTTTTTCGAGGAAAAAAGAAATACGTGTTCAAAATAAGTGTTAGGCAAGCGCATTAATACAATATTTTTTATTTAATGGCTATTTCGAACTATCGCGAATGTTTTTTTTTTTCGAAAAAAAAAGAAGTATGCAATATATATGTAAAAGAAGCATAAATATAAATTTTTAGTTATAACGAACCCTTTTGTTCTAGAAAAAAAGAGACAAAAGTGCAAGAGTAATATCTTCATACAAAAAAATTCCTCCAAAAGACTTTTTAAGGATATATGGAACAGGCGATCCCTTGACGTTACATTCGTAAAAACCAAAAACTGCTTTCATGTTTTAGTTTGACTATCAATTGCCAACTTGAGCATATTTTAATAATAATTTAAACATTTTTCATTTTTTAACCAGTTGAAAAAAGTTTTACAAAACGTTTTGAAATTATACTGATGTATATAAAAAATGTATACAACGAATATATTTTTAAAAATTCACAAAAATCTAATATTCAAAAATGTTTATTTAGTACAAATTTACGAATTCTTCATATACAAGATGCGATTTGGAGTTTACGAACTCTTGAACCATTAAATAAAACGATTTCGAATTTGGTATGAATTATAATCACGTGCTGAAAAACAATAACATACAAAAAATTTATCAAATTCTCGCATTAAAAAAAAATCTCTCACACATCCTTAATCTGTTCCTCTAGATTAAAAAACAATGAGAAAAGCGAGGTATATATATATAAATTTTCCATGTCGACAAAGTATAAATAATAAATAAGACGTATTTATGATTTTTCTTTATTCCTCGTGTGTGGATAAATTGGCACGCGCAAGGTTTCGAGAATAAATAAATAAAGGCGAGAGCGGAAGGTTGCGCGTGTGTACGAAAAGGCAACGGTTAATATCGTCCATTTAACGGAACAAGTATTTGGGTTAAGCCGCGTGAATGACAGAGTCCCGGGGAAAGTGTATATACGTCGTAGAGAGAGAAAGAGAGAGAGAGAGAGAGTTTTCGAACGTTTTCACGAGGAGTGCTAAGGGCGCGCGAAGGTTCGGGCAGAAGAAGAAGGAGGAAGAGGAGGAGGAAGAGGAGGAGCAGGAGGAAGACTAGAGGTTGGAGAACGAGGCGAGGAAGAGAATCCTTTTCCACGTGTTGTTGCTCTCGTAAAAGGATCGAGCCTATATACATACATACATATATATATTTATATATGTATAAGAGTGGAAATGGTAGGAAAAGTTCACCCTCAAAAAGCGTCCCGCGATGACGCAGAATCTTTCCTCTTATTTTTATTTTTATATTCGCCTGATTATCATTTTCTTATTCTTATCGCGACTCACCTTTTTCAGTCTAAAAATAAGCTCGAAAAAATAACGACGAGGCACAAAAGGAAAAATTCTCGGGGTATCTTTTGTACTGGCGGAGATGATGAAGAATTCTTTTTTTTTTCCTCCCGTATAGCCATTTTTTTTTCTCTCGCTTTTTGGCGATTCCGATGTATTTTTTTTTTTTTTTCATGGGACTGTCGCGAGTCTTCCTTTTTGTCCCGATGAAATGAAATATGTCGCCGGAACGACTAGAATTTCATGGGGCCAGACGCGAGCGAGAGGAAAGAAAACCCACCGGTGCAGTTGTCAAACATGTGTTTCGACGTTTCTCTGTATTCGTTAAGCATAACCAGACGAGGCTCTCTCTCTCTCTCTTTCTCTCTTTTCAGAGTGCCCGGTAGCCAGACACCACTGAACTTGATGTTCGAAAATTACACAAAATATCAACCTACTTTCGTGCATACCGTTTTATCGTACTTTCGAAAAAATACGTCTTTATTAGGCTACTTTAAATTCGATCGGAGTTACGAAATAAATTGACTCAAAACAAATATTCGTCAAAAATATTTTGTACGAACGAGACATCAGATCCAGAAACTGAGGAAAAAAATATTTTTGATAAAACTGTGAGGGGGTCATTTTTTATATTTACCAATTTTGGATTATTTATTCCAAACAAATATTGAGAATAATTTATTTAAATATATTTTACGATTCGTCAGAAAATGAAGGTGAAAATATTTTTCAAAATAATTAAGAGTAAATAAGAGATCCTTTTATGATTTAGAAATAGTTTTTTTAAGTTTGCTAAAAGCTGCACGAGAAAAAATTTTTCACGAGAATTCTTAAAAAATATTTCAAGGGTGACATACTATACTCAGAAAATAAAGGAAAAATAAATTTATGACGAAACTATGAGCGAAAAGGTTTTATTGCGGTGTTTCAAAACGAATTGAGAATACATTTTTTATTGGAAATTAATTCGAGAAAAATATTTTATAAACGAGATTAGTTCAGAAAATAATATATACAATAGGGAAAATGTTTTTGAAAACACTGAGAGTCAAATTTTTTTAAAATGCAATTTATAACGAGAATAAACGTTATAAATTGAAATTTAATATTTAAACAATATTTTACGTGTTCGAATTCGTTTTGAAAAATGAGGCAAATATGTTTTTAAAGATACCATTAAGAGGTTTTTGCAATTTTCAAACAAATGGATAATACATTTTTCAAATTAAAAATCAAAATTCGTGAAAATTTTAATACGAACCACATCGAAAAAAAAAAAAAAATAGATCAAATACACTTTATTGAAACGGATAAACATTTACCTAACCTGACAAAAGAAATGATTGAAATTAAAGAAATTAAATCAGTTGTTCCAAAAAAGAATTTTCTCAGCATAACACAGATAAATGAAAAAAAAAGAAAAATATTTTTGCCAATACTGGAAGCAAAAAGGTCACTTCGCGATTCAAAAACGAATCGAGTATAAACGTTCGAAGCTGTAAATTGATTGAAGAAAAAGAAAAAAATCTATTTTTTACACTTGTCAAAAGATTCATCGGGAAGTGAGGGTAAAAATGTTGACGAAAAAGTGGAAGCGAGAGGAGTTTTTTTTTTGCTATTTGGGGATAAAACGAGAATATATATTTGTGAGGTGTATATCGCATGGTGTAAATGCGAGGATTTCGGGGCGCGTAACAGGCTGGGAGGCGGCACGAAGAGAGAAGTCGACGGGGCGCCAGTTGGAGCTTTGCCGTGAAAACGCGCCCGAAAATTCTCGGTCTTTCTCTGAGAACGTTTCTCTCCCTCTATCCCGGGTATCTGTACGCGAAGCGAGCGTCGTCTCTCGGGCTGAAAAGCACACGCACTATCGATTTTACAGTGTGTCGCGTGCAGCGCGGGGCAGCAACGGACAGAGAGAGAGAGAGAGAGAGAGAGAGAGCGCCCAAGAGGCCCGCGCTCTCGCGCGCGCTCTCTACGATTTTTACGTCTATAAATTTTTTCGTCCCTCTGCGCCCTGGGCAAAACGTTCCTCGGCGTTGACTTATCCGCTCGAGAATTCTCCCTCCCTCCCTCCCTCCCCTCTTCTCTGCTCTTTATTGAATTTTTCCTCCTTTTTCCGATGAAAAAAAATTTACCAATATTCCTCGGCACCGCTCCTCTCTCTCCCACCGCTCGCATCGACCCGCGAGACCGCCAATATATTTCAACGAATGACTCTCAAGCAGCCTCGGATGAATATTTTTTTTTTTTATTTTGCGTCGCATGTCACGTGGAACGGAATTCTTATCGGAAAGTCATTTCGTCCGATATAAATCAAGCCTCGAGTGACAATGTTAAAATGTGTGGTACGCACTGCTTCTATATACGTACTTTTAATAGTATAAAAGTACCTCGATCGGTTATTTTGTGTAAAATGTATGTTTTTCATTAAAAGTTTATTTACGCAGGAAAAGATTGGAAAAATTACGATTTGGGTCTGCTACTTGTATTTATTCTGTTATTTGTGTTTATAGAAAAATAATGCTATTGATTTAGTAATCAATTATTGGAATAATATGCTAAATTTGTGCACTGAGATGATATACTTTTCTATATGAACTGACAGCTGCACTGCCTAATTTAAAACTAAATATGTATATTTTTATGGTGCAATTAAATATATATTTTAGACCTAATTGCCAATGTACCAAAATCTAAATAATTATTTATTTCTACAGGAATTACAATTATAATAGTCTGACTTTAAAAAATCTATTTAGTTCTCTACGGTCATGAGTTGTCACTTTATATATAGAAAAAATTATGATTCATGTCCTACAATGTAACAAACGATTAATTTATAATATATGATCAGCATAGTAAATTGAGGAAGAAAAATTGAAAAGTTCGATTGTCAATATATTCAAAGCATATATTTGGAATTTCGTAATAAAAGCTCAATATTTACTCAGTGGAGTGTATTGAAATTTTACGTTTTTACGTCATCCTTTATGTGCGGTATATCAAATTTCAATTTTAAGATGATGTAAGCTTTACAAGTGCTATGAAAAATAGTATAAATTAAACTTCCCAACATTAAACATCTTTATACAAAAAATTACAATATTTTGGAGTAATGTGATAACAGTTTGAAAATTCTGAGAATTTTTCGTGCCAAAAACATATATACTAACTCTGATTATATTTTTTTCATTTAAATTATAATTTTTTTCATTTAAAAACAATATTTATATGTAATATGATATAATAATAAGTAAACAAATGATATTGTACAGTAATTCAATTCAATTTTTTAAATCGAATATTTTAAAATGTAAATAGCAAATAAATTATTACCATAAAATATAGTGATTTTTTATATGAAATTCTCTTTATGCATGAAAGATGTCAACTTTCGAAGAAAATTTAGAAAATTATCAGTAACACTCATCATCCAGAAATTGAAATGCATATTCTTAAAAATCTGAAATTTTCTTAATCTCCCAATTGTACGTTAAAATTTGCAAAATTTTATACAATCAATTTTACATACATATTTTGATGAGACGTCAAAAAATAACACCTACTAACAAGTTCGCAAAAAAATATATCTTACAATTAAAAATACTTATAATCGATGATTTTTGTCTTTCCTTGATACACATTATAAAATTCGAGTGAAAAAAGTGACGGTAAAAACTCCTTTCATATTTTTTTATTTAAAAAAAAACATAAAGCGATCAATTTCGATAAAATTTCAGAAAGAATCTAATTAATTGAGTATTTTAATAAAATTTCCATTGAATAAAACTGACCACACTGCAATAATCAAACAAAACACAAAAATATTCAAAAAAGTGCAATTGTTTGCACGACAGAATAATTCTTACGTATATAAAAATTCATAAATGAAGAAAATAACGCACGCGAGATGCGCACGAGAAAAAAAATTTGTTCATTTTCACGGAAAATTGAGCAATACTTCCCATGGAAAATGGTGCGAAGGTCAAATTGAGTTCAATGCGAAAAAAAAGAAGAAGAAGAGGAAGAATAAGAAGAAAAAAAAGGATCGGACGAATGATAATTTTGCGAAAGGTCACTCGGCGCTTTTCCGTGCGGCGGTGAGAGAGGTCAAAAGGGGAAGCGCGGACGGGGAATAGGGAAAAGCTGTATATAGGAAGAGAGAGGATGAGCGACGAAGGATCCCGGGCGGGACGCGATTGTCCGGAAAAGGGAGAAATTGGTCCGTGTTGGTGGGAATTCGGATTTGTTCGTATTCGTGGGCATCGGTGTATCCAGGACGAAACACAAGACCCGGAGGGATGGACGCTAAGCCCAAAGGGGTTTACGGAAAACCGGGACATCGCGTAAACTTGACCCGCTGGACCACGTGCTCGCTTTACTATAGTGTTATTATCGTCCACCTGTGTGAACTCCGAGCCATATGGAAATAACGGCTATATATCTGGGTCGAATTTCCCTCCCTCTCCCGCCATTCCGTCCTACCGATAAAAATTCTATAAAAAATATGCTCTAGAAAATTCAATATACATCAGTAATAAGGGACATTAATATCGGGACACCTAATGCTTTTTCGCATATTTTTTGGCCAAATTGTCGGATTTTTCAATTTCAAAAAAGTACATTCGAATAAATTTAATTGACTTCCAAATTAATCTATAGATTCATTCCGATCGGATAATAATCGTTTCCGTGGCAAAGATTATTGCATAACAATGCAAATCGAGATAAGTTACGTTATCAAATTGGGGACGTATATGATACAAATTAATCTATAGATTCATTCCGATCGGATAATAATCGTTTCCGTGGCAAAGATTATTGCATAACAATGCAAATCGGGATAAGTGACGTTATCAAGTTAGGGACGTATTTTTAATGATGTCCCATCGAAAAGGTATTTGTTGGATCGAGGTCAGTCAGTGATTTTTAGAAACGACTTGTGATACCCTTTTCATCGGTCATGATTTAAAAATTCGTCGCATTATCACACATCCCCAACTTAATAACGTCCCTTTATCCCGATTTGCATTGATATATGCAATAATCTTTATCACAGAAACAATTACTATTGAAACTGAAATTTGAATATATGTTATGCAAATGTTCGCTGTACTAGGGCGTAACACTCTTGGAATTTCAAAAAAATAAAAAAAACCAAAGTAAAAAATTTTTTTTTTCGTTTTTTTGAAATTTCAAGAACGTCATGCACGTATTGCTTGAAAAATACGAGTGTGGGAATTGTCCGAAAAATCACTCGAAATTGGATGTTTCACTTCACCTTAACTATATATAAAGTGCAATTTCTTAATCTTTCACTTATACAGAAACAAATTTATATTTTTAACTTAAATCTCTTATTTAAACGACTAGTATAATTATTCATGTAATAGTATTTTTAACTGCATAGTTTCTTCAATTCCTCAAAGCACATTTTCACATAAAATTTAAATTTCTTCATTTAAATAACTGATAATGATCTATACGCAAATTTTACTATTTTCTAACTGTACAGTTTCATAAATCCCTAATTATATATTTTAATATAAGATTTTTGTCAAGTATAACATATAATATAGTGGCACAGCATCCACAAATAAAAAAAAACTGTCAGCCAAATAAAATTCTTTAATTCTTTACTCATAATTCCGTATAGTCTTTTTTATGTCTTTATTATTTAATTCTTTAATAATATATTTTTAAAATATTTTAAACATTCCAAGTTTTAAAAATTAAAAAAAAACAATTATTTTACTAGAGAATCAAAAAAATTATTTTTGTTTAATATTTGACTGACTTTATATGAAAACCACTGATTCGAAGTGAGTTGAAAAAAGAACTCAGTGCCGATATAATGAAAATAATTCGATAATTACAAAGAAAATAAATGGGAAAATAAAAAAAAATGGTGGAGTAAATTCAAGGGTGAGTCTTGGTACGGTTATTTTATTTCGAACGAGAGATTCGATCGGACGAAATTTATGACGGAGATCGGGCAAAACGAGAATCTCGATTACGGAGCTGGCCGGTAATGGAATAGCGGGTTAGCAACGTAGTACGCCGTAAAATGGTGGCCGGAACGGTCCGAGAGCATCGGCGGTGGCGACGGCGGCGGCAGAGACACGGCAGTGGACGGGGTAAAGGGTTAGAGATTCGAGATTAAAAGGAAGTCATCTCCCTGTCGCCTCCCCCGCTTCGATCTCCCTCTTCCGTCTCCCCATCAATCACAATTATTTATCCTCTCTATCCTTCTCTCTCTCTCTCTCTCTCTCGCTCGCTCGCTAACTCTTTTCCCCCTGCTATCGTTCATAATTACTGCCCTCTCATGACTTTATCCCAGAGCTCGGTATACGGAGATTCTCCGAGCACCGTCGCCATGAAAAAAAAAAACGAAGAAAAAAAAACATTCAGCGCTTCGAATAAAAAAAAATCGCATATACCCCGTAGCGACGAGAATTGACACCGATATGCTGTGGCTTCTTTCACCATTTTCATCGGGTCGTGTCATTTGCACTTGAAAAGGCAAAAAAAAAGAACAAAATAAAAATTCGCTCTATTTATTGACACAATATTATCTTGACGCTCGAACGGAAAGCCAATACGAGAGATATATTTTATCGTAAAAGTGTGTTATATGAGGATTTTATACATAAAGGACAATGAAAAAATGTATATATATGGGTATTAAACCGCAGTTCAAAACAATTACTATTTGTTTTTCTCGTGGACGCATACTTAATACTTTCAGAGGAAATCAAAAGGATGCCTTTTCAAAATTTCAGCCCTTAATAAATTTGCTATTTTTCATTTCCCATTGAAATAAAATAGGACATTTTTTTTCGTTCTGTATTTTTGTAGTAATGTGCAAGTAACGTAAATAAGTGCCCATTCATATTTTTTATATAGGAAATATTTGACACTCTACAAAAAAGGTCTCTTGTAATTGTTCGATAAAGCAACTCCTACATACGAAAGTTATTCAAAGATTAAAGTTGAAATGTGAAAATTCATTTGTTTTTCAAAAATGTATAATAAAAGTACCACTTATCAGAAAATAATATGGGTTTTTTTGTAAAGCATTTCAATGAGTGATCCAAAATAATGTCTT
Organism: Cremastinae sp. A BG-2022a; assembly: GCA_030522545.1. Taxonomy (NCBI): domain Eukaryota; kingdom Metazoa; phylum Arthropoda; class Insecta; order Hymenoptera; family Ichneumonidae; species Cremastinae sp. A BG-2022a. The sequence continues at coordinate 21,600 of JAPYYW010001591.1, forward strand.
TCGATCATTTTTTTAATTTAAGCAATTTATTTTTTACTAAATAGTACTATCACGTGTACAATAATATCATTTAATAAAAGATGAATATTTAGGGGTATTATTTTCTAATAGGGGTATACTTAATAAATGCAAAATTACCAATACACTTTTTCGTTATATTGATTAGTAGAAACATTATACATCACATAAAATTTTTACAGTTTTTACACCAGAAAAAGTGAATTTTCACAAGTTTTTTTAGGAGGTCAATTTTTATTTTTTAATGTACTTTTTAGAAAAAAAAATTGAAAATTTTTTTTCAGTGTCTTTTTGGCCATTTTGAGCTCAAAAATTGGGCAGTACACGCTAGCTCTACACTCTTCACTTTTCTACTCATGACCATATTTTAAGTTAAATTCAGCTTTTTAAAACTGCAAAGGAATTTATTTTTAAGTAAATTTATTCGAAAATGATACATTTTTATAAAGCAGTCAAATTCAAGATGAAATATGAAAAAATATGATCATGAGTAGAGAAGGAAGAGTAGACCTAACGTACCGCCCAAATATTATAGATTTCTTAGACCCTTTCGATTTTTTAATTATAACTCACAACATTGTACGCAAAAAAAATATAATTTTTGAGCCCCTACCAAAGATGAAGCATAAATATAATGCACATATATGTATATACGAAGAGTATATGTATCGCCGAGAGGCAAAAAAGCGATAAAAGAGCCGGGAGGGCAGAGCGAGAAGAAAAATTCTCGGTGGATAGAAAGGGGGTGCGTACCTATACGTACAGCTCGTTTCTGCACTTGCAAGATTATAATTGCAACCTTTTCCTTTCCGTATGTACGAGGGTTTGGTGGGCGGGGGAGGAAGGGGGTGGGGTGGGGCGAGGCTGAGGTAGATGGGAGGGATTTGTCGGTGGTGCGCGCGGGAAAAGCGATATATGCGAAGGAGCGTGATGAAGTCTGGTCGGTAGCGGTTCTCGAGGCGGGCCTAGAGCCCTATTAGCTGCGAGAGACTCGAGGAACGCCGAGAGAGGAGAATCGAGCGAAAAAATATTCCAGGACGCGAGGCGATCGTCGTCATCGTCGTCGTCGTCGTCATCGTCGTCGTCGTCGTCGTCGTCGTCGTCGTCGAGTTTCGCAGAGTGCGTGCACGCGTATAATGGAAACCCTTGAAAAGTAGCTCTGGATCCTGGGAGAGCTTTGTACGCGCGCACGATACGCGAGAGAGAACGCTCCGTGATGAAACGCAAAATGGCGTAACTCGGGTAGAACGGAAGAAAAAGGGCGAACTTTGTCGCGTCCTTTTGCTTTTCGCTGATGCACTCCGCAGTGCATATCGCTCTTTACTCTTTCTTCTCTACATTTCTTTCTCTCTCTCTCTCTCTCTCTCTTTCTCTCTCGCTCGCTTTTTTCTTATATATTATGGCGAGTATCTTTGTGTCGGAGCTCTTGGATTTCGCCGAGGGGAAAGATTTTCGCGTGTGTGCGTGCGAACAGAGAACGCGAGATCCTTCGTGGGGCGTCTCCGTCTCTCTCTCTCTCTCTCTCTTGCGCTCCTTCTTCTCTTTTTTCTCGCGATGAGTGCATGCGTGCGCGTACGTGCCTAGAAATCAACCCCTTTTGATCCTCTCCTACGCAGGTGGGGGCGAGCTCACGCTCTATATACAGATATTCCCGGGACAGCAGCGCGTTTTGATTCCGAGCGAGTACGACACGTACAAGTGCACGCGGTGTTACGCCAGAACGAGCCGGCTCTACTTTCTTTCCCTCGCATCTCTCTCTCTCTCTCTCTCCTTTTTTTCTTCTCGTCATCCTCGTGCCAACTATATTCTCCCTTTTCTTGCTCTCTCCACGCATCTTCGGTACGGCTCTCTGGATAATTCTGCGAGGCGAATTTATCGGTTATGCACACTATTCTCGCCATCAAACATTTTTATTCGTTTTGACGAATTTCATCGATTGCGGCTCTCGGCGAGCTTGCAGGTCGCGGAAAGTTTTCGAAATGTTTTACGATGTAATTTAATTAAGAGTTCAAATTTAATTTGAGTAAATTTTCGGACAAATCCCACGCTCGTATTTTTCAAGCAAATTAATTTAAATTTGAACATGTTATGCAGTGTATACTGTACTAGTGTATGATATATTCTTGAAATTTCAAAAAACGAAAAAAAAATTTGTTTACTTTGGTTTTTAAAAATTTTTTTTTTTAATTCCAAGAATGTTACGCTCTAGTAAAACGACGTACACTGCACAACACATTCCAATTTCAAGTTCATTTGCTTGAATAATACGAGCGTGGGATTTGTCCGGAAATTTGCTCAAAATTGGGTGTTACACATCACCTTAATGGTAAAAAATTTTGCATTGGTTTGTTTTGCAATTTAAGGGATGTTTGGGACAATCCCAACAAATATATTTTAACATTTAATACATAAATACCAGACTCTGTTTTTTGCTAAAAGTCAATAATTTTTTGTGTCCTATAGTTTGGCTATATTGATTGGCAACTTGAGCATATTTTAGCAACGATTTAAACATTTTTCATTGTTTACATAACTCAAACAAAAATTAGTTATACATTGTGAAATCAGTGCTTAGAATATTACACTGTATATTTATATAAAAAATATATTTACTAATATATTTATATAAATAATTCACAATGGTCTCATATTTTTTAAATTTATCTTTAGTGCAAATTTATGAATTCTCAGTAACTTTGAAGTTTGATTGCTCTTGAACCATTTAGTAAAACCATTTCAAATTTGGTATATTTTTTCATATATCAAAAATCCAATTCTCATATTTTTTTAAAATATCCCTCAAACATCCATAAGTTTAATTTTGCTAAAAGATACGAATAACACTTTTTCGACTCGTTATCTGTACTTTAAATTGTTTTTATGCTCCCATTTATATACACACCTTTATTTAATGTTAAGAGGTTTTTTTCTTCTAAAAATCTGTGCTTCATTTGAAATATGTAATCATAAATGTCTACCGAAATTTCCAAACAGTTCATTTTAAAATATTAAAATAAACTTATACTTATATTAGAATTTTTAATAAAAAATTGCAACATTAATATTGCTCTTGCTAATACATCCAAAGCTTGCTCGACTCGCAATCTTTCTTTATTTCCATTTTTGAATCTATTTTATATACAAATTATACTTCATGTTAAATATTTGATGAATGGTATCAAAATTTTGAGCAATTTGCAACTTAAAATACACCAATTGAAATTTGTAATGAAAAAAAATAATATAAGCTTAATGTGTCAAAAATACTTCAAAAGTTTTTTTCGACCGATTCATCAGTAATTTCTTCACTAAATATTTTTGTCCTATTTTCCTAATCAACTTTAAATAATATTTGCTTCATTTTTAATTTACGTTCCATAATATAGAAATTTCGAGACGCTTTGAGACTAAATTTAAACAAAAATGGAATTTTTATCAAATCAGAATTGCAATATTATTTTGCCAGTGTCATACAAAATGTCTCGAAAACTTTTTCGTCTCGCCGTTATTCCCTCGGTATTCCCATTTTAAAATCGTACTGAAGAAAAATTCGTGCGTGCCTGCCGATCGCCTCCCATCCCTCGCTCGTATAAATTTCAACTTCCGTGAGTCATGAATTACGGGAAACTCGACGAAGTAGCGAGAAATGAGACAAAAAAAATGGAGATAGAGCGATAACGCGTATGAATTTTAATTTACAAATTTTTATCACGAAACGATTGCGAGGCGTAGAAAAAAAATTTTTTTAATAAAAATTATTGGGGATGGGGACAGGAGTCAATCGAAGTACAGTTTTCAACCGTCGATTGTTTTTATTTCACGCCAACTTGGATTCCAGAACAATCGAAGTCTCTCTTATTTTGGGCGAAAATTAAATAATTTTTAATATTAATCGACGCCCACGTACGAGTCTGCTCGACGAATCATAAAAGTAGAGAAAAACAAAATGTATACGCAGTTCGCGTGTAAAAATAATCCGAGGGCGTAAAAATAGTCTGAGGGATTCGTATTATCCGGAGCTTCCGGTGAAAACCGTAACGAGGTGACGTGGCGCCACCTCGCGTCCGTGGCGCGTCACCGACTCTAGAAATTTTTTTCTGCTCACGCACGGATTTCACGCGTATACGACCGTAGGTCACTCTCTCCAGTCCCTCAAAAAGTTTTCACTCGCGTTTACCATCGACGTTCACGCATTACCGACCGTCTCGAATTCGTAACCGACATGTAAAATAAAATTTAAAAATTTATATAAAATATCTAAATTTTAGAACCTTTAGATCGTTTTGGGACCATTTTTTATCAAAAATTTATCAATAAAAAATCAAATATCTTATTTTACGATTTTCCATTGCAAAAAATTATTTCATTACTTTGTCGTTGAAAAAACAATTAAATAAAATATCTAAATTTGAGAACTCTCAGATCGTTTTTGGACAATTTTTAGTAAAAAAAACTTATTTTACGATTTTCCATCGAGAAAAATGATCAATTTTTCGACCGTGATCGAAAGATCACCGTCGCAAAATAGAAAAATTGAAGTAAAAAGAAAAAAAAATGGAATTTCGATCCCTTAGACTTGAGAAAGTGTCTTAAAATTCTCTCGCGCGTATATATGCGGTAACATAATAAAATTATAAATATTTGGAACTCGGCGCCATGTATCACGATTATAAAAAAAAAAAAATAATTTACGCGTGCGAAGTATAAAACGGGGATAGAATAGAAATTAATTTGACGAACGACAGGAGATGTGTCGCAATCGGGATTGAAGAGTACGCGCTTTATTTTTCTAGCGAGCTATTTAAATTGGATGTTGTTTCCCAGTATCGGATTTTATTGGAAAATTGAGCTCGTCCCTCGCGTCGGGCTCGTTTGGTTTTCGCACAGTCACGTAGAGAAAAACGGAGCCCGGATCAGACTTCCAACGAGACTTCGCAGGAACAACCGTGGGGAAACCAAAAAAGATCGGTGTACAATCGATCACCCGTTCCCTCGAGCGCGACCAGTCTCCTTTGTACGTATTTTTGTTTACATCTGCTCGTGTACCCCGACAAAGGTATGCACAGTCTGCTACACTCGGACGTTCTGAAAATAAGCATTTAACCAAATATATATTTACCACTCTTTCGTGCATGCTTATTTTTTTTTAATTTTGTATACTGACGATGGATGTATGAGCATCATTTTTTTTTTCAATGCAGTGCAAAATGGAGTACAAAATTATAATTTTTTATAGTGCAATATTATCCTGGTACATAATTTTGGACTCCATTAAATTACATATGTATTTATGTTATGTGAATTATTATACTACAAATTACAATCTTTATAATTAGAATTATAATTTTTTTACAATGGAATATTATCCTGGTACATAATTTTGTACTCTATTAAATTATGTACTTATGTGAATTATTATAATACAAAATTCTGTACGAGCATCATTTTATACTACAAAAAATGTTGTAGTACAAGATTATTATGCCCATGTTTTTATACTACATTTTATACCACTTTTATTTTATATTAGAATTATACTACAAAAAAATGGGAAATTATTTACTTTACATTATTATGTCAGTACATAATTTAGTAGTATATTGTGCAAAATAATTTTGTACTTTAATTCATTAACTAGGCGCTTCGCGCGTACTATCTTTGGTTAAAGATTGACGTTTTGAGAATCAGTCAGTTCTTTTTGTGCAAACTGTTAATTTACATCTATGAATTAAGTTGCAATCACCATCAAAACAAAACGAAATTTTTGAGAGCCAATCAGAATCTCGGAAGGTCTATTTCATTCTAAGCGTGACAGTTCTACTTTATAAATCCTTTTTTATGATCTTCTCATTTGAAATTTTTTCTTTTTCAATTGCATTTTTGTTGCAAAAGTTAAATATGAGGTCTTTTTCCAATAGTTAATTTCAACTGGCAGCTAAAAGGACATCCGCGAACAATTATTTTAAATTGTTTATTTTAAAAGCCAGATAATGAAAATAATGAGACCCGTTCACAATACATCCTCAATTTTTCTAATTACGCATTTCTTTTGTTCGATCTTGATATAAATTTTCTTCACTCACGTGCAAGTTTCACTTCGCACCAGTTGCGTGTACTTTTCTCGAGTTCCCGAGAGATTGACGACATACATCCAGTTCCCCTGGCTGTTCAGAGCAGCCCGAGGTGAGATGTATCGAGAATCTGTCGGGCAGAGAGGAACCGCGTCCGGACTGCTCGACTGTCTCTTGTCCCGATTTTTTTTCGTATTGGAATATCGGAGAAACAAATTTCCGTCCCGAAACGTCGAGTTGGACACGTTTCTCGTAAATCTGAAAAAAATATAAAAATAGATAAGATAATAAATTTTCTCATCTTTTTTATCTTTATTTTAAAATAATCAAAAAACAAAACATCTGCTTTATGGAGATATTAACGAAATTATGAAAGTGAATTGTTGCTATTAATTTTTGATTTGTAATTTTTTATTAAATTTTTTTTACGATGTATAGTATTAATCCAGTTATTTGATAGCTAAATTTCAAGTATCATTATACCGATAAAATAAACGAAAACTATCGTAACAAAGTGTGTTTGACATGAGTCAGAGTCTTATGACAATAAACCGTTAACATTTGCTCTTTGATCGAAAAAAAAATTTAGAGTGACTTTTAAACAATCTGAAATGTTTCATGTGTTCATCAGCGTATAAGTTTTAATTATTTACTATAAAAGTATATGGTCATTGACTTTTGAAGAATTATTTAATTATAATATTGCATATATACGTGAGTGAATCCCAGTCAAATTATAACCTAAAAATGAATATCATTTTTCAACTTTACATCAATCTTTTACATTTCGAAATTAATATATTTAGCATCAATTATTTCTTCAGTATTAAAAGTAATTTATTTACGTCGTTTATTTAGTCGCATGAAAATCGTTTGAGAGACAGAGTTTCTTGAAAACTTGCACAAAACTTCTTTAATATAGTATTGAAATGTATGTCAAATTTTATGAAGCTTTACCATCTATTAATTGAAATATTAATTGTTGAAAATCGTTACATTTTTAAATCTCTTATAACAGCCCTCATGTTGAAAGTAGCAATTTTTAAAAAATAAACATCTCGATTATCACATGGCAAAGTCCCTTTAAATTTTGCGTACAAGTTAGTATATGATGCTAAAGAAGATCAGTATAAATTTTGAAGAAATTCTGCTTCGAACAATTTCAAGTGCTGATTTTAAATTTAATTAACACGTATAGCCAAACTTTTGAATGGACTGCCTTAAATTCACCTCTAAATTATTGTCTCATATGTTGACTATATCCAAAACTCATCATATATCTCAATTAAAAAAAAATATTTCTATATAGTAAATGAACACTTGAATGTGAAATGTCTCTAGAGTTGATCGAGCTTGATATTCTAATAATTTAACGTTATGAAAAGTACACCTCTTTGTACGGAAAAATAATCATTACGATTTTATTGAGAATAAAAGTAAAATTAGAACGTTTAAAAGAATACATAGCAAAAATCTTCCAACCAGACGTTTATACCATTATAGCTCTTTCACAAATCTCGCTCCACATTTTCACCATAAATTATCCAACTCGAAACAAAAACGAATGGAAAAATCACCTGTTCGTCCACAATCCTTGCTCCCGGCTAGCGGAATCGATCCGAAGATTCTCGTACTCGCCGAGACTGCGGAAATTGCGAAGACTCGGCTGCGAATTGTGCAAGCTCGCGGCGTCTGCGTAAGAATTTTGCTGGGAACGTCCCGGCGGATGATAATTGTATCTGGAACGGTTACGTGGAAAATTCTATAATATAATTCTATTTATATGTGAGAAAAAATGGTTCTCGGGGAACATAAGCAGCAAAATATACATGATGTATATAATATGCGGCACACACATAGGAAAAAGCAGAAAGAGACACGAATAAGGAGAGAAGGAGAGCAGATAAGCAAAAAGAGGAGGGGGAAAACGGGGGAGATCAGCGGAGTGTGGTTAAACGCGTAGCGAGTAATTTTCCGGTACTAACCCCTCTTGATCGGTATCGTTTGAGGGAGGTCCGTAAACGATCGCCGGTTGTCCTTGGCTTACGGGATACTGCGGCAGCACGCTCGGTGTCGCGCCTGGCAAAACTTGATGCGGATTAAACTGAGGTACTTGATGCCCCGATGGATAATCGTAACCTCCTTGTTCGAAGCTCGGTTTTGATCTTACAAAAACAAAAACAAATTTCGTCGAGGAACAACACGCTTCTTTGATAGTTATGTACGAAATAACAATAAACGTTGCCAATATACTTGAACATTATTTTTTAAGGTATTTACAACTCAAGTGAGATAGAAATTTTGTTGGAACGATCAAATATGCAATTCATTGATTTTATGATTTAATTATAATTTGGTTTAATAAGTTAAGGTAGTAGGAAAATGAAATTATTTGAAAGATAATTTCTTTTAAATTTACATACAAATACTATTTGCCTATACTTTGAAAGATGAAAGATAGGAAATGCAGTAATGTCAGTCAATTTCCGACCCCGGCCTAAAGATCATTCTATATAGTAAACCATTTTTACTATAAAACCGTGATAAAACTACATTGAGGCAGTGCTTGCATAATTTTTTTAACAATTTTTCCTTAGTTATCTTTCTTATTATTGGAATTTAAAAAAAATGAAAATACATTAGAAAATGACGATAGCATATGCAGTAATCTTCTTCAGAATGTTTCTATTGTACCATAAAAAATTTGCTCATGTTGTTGGATCCAATCACACCACAAAATCTAATTTTTTTTTTGTAATTATTCTGATTATTCTCCGACTGCAGAAAACTTTGGTTTACCCACAAATATAAATTTTTATGACTCTTTGTTATTAAAGAAAAAAAAGAGGTGAAACGAAATCGATACACAAAATGAGTCCAGGTCTGAGGTCCACGACATTCGAAGATGAAAAAGTTTATGTAAAACTTAATTCATTCAAACAAACTGAATAATAATCTCGTGGCGAGAGTAAAAAAATTAATTTATACGCATCGCTTTGAATACGTAATCGAAGTTTTCTATTTGAATAAGGTTTCGATTAGTTTTCATCATAATTACTATTCAATGGATTCATTATGCAACGACATGTTGAAAAGGAATATAATACTTTGTAGCAAATCATTACGAAATGATGGTTTCCGTTGAAAAGATTATTTTATGCATCGTCGGAATCTCTTGAATAAAGCAGGACAATTTATCATAAGACGACGTTGACCGTGTCTTTTATTTCAAATTAAATAAAGACACCATATATTCGTATAAAAATATTCCAAACGTTTTGAAAATTTTTCATTATAGTTAAACATCATTCCATTAAGGATGAATTGGAGGTACTATCTCAGACAAAAGTGAGTTTTTAAATGATTAATTTATTAATTAGAAACATTTCGGCTTCCTATTTTTATCATAAATTTATCAGTTTTTTATAATATCTTTTAACAGTTTAAGCACATTTTAAAAGAATTTTGACATTTTATATTTTGTTTAAACAATTAAAAATGAATAAGTTCAGAAAAACTCTTTCAAATTTGAAACTTGTTATCAACTCTGTATGTATATCAAACATGATATAAATTTGACAGTGATCAATTTGGTATTTCACCATTTTTGTTTTATATTCAGGGCAAATATAAAAATGTCTTAAAAAAACAATGTTAATATTTTACGAATTCAAAATCTTAGAACACTGAAACTCTCTTCAAATTTAATGTAGTGTAATACTCTCTCAGTGTATAATTTTTTATACACTGAGAAAAAAAATTGTTAAAGTAAACAAATTTTATTTGTTTTAAACAAATGATTATACATAAGTCGAGTATACTTCTATAAAAATGAGTACAATAACAAAATATTTGATAACTCCTGTAAATAACCCAATATTCGAGTAATTTTTATGATGAAATTGATTGTTGAAACAACCAAGTGACACAGGCATTTTTGATAAAGTCAAAATATTAAGTCGATCTTTTTTTTTCAACTGGTAAAGAATATTTTTCAGATAACCAACATAGTAAAAAAAAATTTTTTTCACGTCGAAAATACAAATAGCTACTTGTCACTGTTTTTCAAATCACGCCAGGTCATCCTTAAAAACGAGATGCAAATTTTGTCTCGGTACTCACAACATAGGCTGAAAGTCGTAGCTGGACTCGTCTCTCAAAATGCTTGCGAAATCGTAGCTGCACTTGTCGACGAGAAACTTGATGAGGAGCCTGCGGGAAAAATATGCGAAAAGCATGTGAATTAGAAATGATCCCTCGGGCTATTATCGTTGCTCAAACCTCGAGACTCCGAGCCTTTCGGTCTCCATTTTTTTCTTATCTATCCGCTTTGTTTTGTTTATTTATTTTAGCAACTCTCACCGTCTTTCTAAGCAGTTGAATCAACGCTCAACTTCGCAGTGGGCGATTATAATCGAGATATTCAGTTTGTAAAATTGCAACTTTAACATATGGGGAACTACAAAAAATTGTGATTTTTAACAATAAATATTTCGTTTTTCATGTGGTTGAAGCTTTTTTAAATTTAACACACTTTTTTCTATGAAGCTTTCGTCAATTAGCAACAACTTTCCTTCATATATGTAAACTCACAAACCATTTTATACAATACGAAGAGTAAAAAATAACCTTTGTAATTTTGCTGTCGCGATTTAATGTCCTTGAGTAAAACAGTTTATACCTTAAAGTATAAATTTAAAATATAAAGTTTTATTTTTTGCAGACGAATACTCGACTACAATATATAATACAACTGAAAAATCAACAAATAAAAATAAACTTATACAGATCTTCTTTAGTGATCTATTGAAGAGTATGTGTAATATTTTATGAAGTCTTTCTCTAGAAATAAAGTTATAAATTACGTTACTTTTGTTAATATTACAAAATGTATTGTATGGATAATTAAAAAAATCTAATCCTTTATTTTTTAGTATTCGCTAATCACAGTAAAAAAAGCACGTTTTAAAAAAAATGATGAAAAAGCATTCAACTTGGCTTGGAAGACTCCTTAAAATCGATCGTAGAAAAAAAAGTAATGAATCAATGAATTTCACTTTTGCTTAGGACAATATATTTGGACGTTGAATCTTTAGTGCTAATTTCTTATTCGCAATTGTCGCTGTTTACGAAAAGTTTTGTTTGTCAAGAAATCTCTTGAAAAAGATTCACTGTACTGTTGTGCGAGGCTAGAACTAGCAATTTTTTATTTGAACAACGAGCTATCGACGCAATAGCGAAGAATTGGAAAAATCTAAGAGAGTATGTAAAAAATGTTCGTTTTTTTTTGTTAAAACGTAATAATTGAGAGAATCACGTGTTTGTTAAAAAAATACACGTGTTCGATCCAGACGTGTACACTGAGAGTATGGTAGATATTACTATTACAAATTATTATTGAATTGATTACATTTTATTTAACTCCCATCCTAATAAATATATACCATTGAATTATAAAAATGTATTTAATTGTAATATCATTAGTATACCTGTCACTTTATGGTAAAATTAACTATCGTGATTTCTCTCAGTGCGAGACAGACCAATTGACCACTGAGTACCAGCACGAGCTCTTTAATTTATTTTAAAAATTATTATTACGATTGTTAGATTGTCAAACGCGCGTTAACCTTCCTGTTGATTTTATTTATATTCCATCCAAATAAATATATTTCGTTGAACTATAAACATATATTTAATTATAATATAATTAGTATACCTGTCATTTTATAGTAAAATTAACTGTCGTGATTTCTCTCAGTGCGAGACAGACCAATTGACCACTGAGTACCAGCACGACCTCTTTAATTTATTTTTAATTTATTTAAAAAAATATTATTACGATTGTTAGATTGTCAAAGGCGCGTTAAGCTTCCTGTTGATTTTATTTATATTCCATCCTAATGAATATATTTCGTTGAATTATAAAATATATTTAATTATAATATAATTAGTATAGCTGTCATTTTATAGTAAAATTAACTGTCGTAATTTCTCTCAGTGCGAGACAGACCAATTGACCACTGAGTACCAGCACGACCTCTTTAATTTATTTTAAAAATTATTATTACGATTGTTAGATTGTCAAA
>JAPYYW010001592.1:0-45969 GCA_030522545.1 Cremastinae sp. A BG-2022a
TTATTTTTGTATAATCATCGAGTCGGAGTTTACTCATTCTGGCTAAATCCCTCAACCTTCGTCCGTGAAAGGCCCTTCGCAATTCACGGGCACAACATAGCAGATTATAGTCGTTCGGACGCTTCGAAATGATTGTGAATTTGAATAACGTCGATTTGAAATGGAACATCAGCATTATTTTTTACATTTTTAAATCCTTAATGTAGCGGAAAGTTAAACGGAGAACACATTCGGAAATTGATTTTTTGCACTGAGGGTCATTCTTAATATTGAAAAAAAAAACATAATTCACAATTCACGTACAAGATCAACGAACGCTATGATGAAATATTATTAAAAAGAAAAAAAAATAAAAACTATACTCATGTTACTACCAAAGATACAAAAATATCAAAATAAAGAAGTGCCAATCTTGTGAGAGCTCTCAATCGACATATTGAGACTATTTCTATCACATCAATCACCACCATATTTATTTAACCACATAAACCTCATCACCATTTATCACCTAAAGCACAATACAATTACTATTTCCAAAAAAGCTCAAATTACAAGCATAACTTTTTTACGATTGTATATCATGTATAGATTCCTAGTGTGAATAGGTTGTACACCATCGAAACCTTTGAAAAATAAATTCCTGATGATTCAAAGCCCTCGTATGTGAGTAATAATTGCACTTTTGCGATCTTTTGGAATCGATGTTTCGACTATTTTCAGAAATATATTTTAAAAAGAACAAAAAGGTGTGCAATCAGCGAGCGTTGCCATGAAAGGTAATCCTTTAAAGTGGATGGAAGGATAAGGGAAGAGCCGGAAAAGAGCAAAAAACTCTGACGCGAAGTGGCAAAAAGTGGAGTAGCAACACTCTTCGTGATAAACTCATCGATCAGGCTCTAAATTGAAAGTCGCAGGCTTTTCGACAGTATCGTAAACAAACGCCGAATAGAATGTATTTTGAACTCCCACGTAAAAAAAAAACAATTTAATGTACGAATAAGGGAAGAAAGCGTCTAAGAAAGAAAATAAATTTCTTGCGCCATTGAATTATTATTTTTAAACATTTTTTTGCGAACACTTTTTTACGACGCACGTTTTTCAACATCAAACGAAGAGCGAGTTTCGTAAAAATCGATTGTTTTCGCGGTTGACCCTCTCTCCGAATCGCTCGGTGAACGATATCTATATATGTTTATCCAATGCAGAATCATTCCAGAGGGAATTTCCCAATTTGCAATCAGTCGAGTCGCTTTTTTTCGCCATTCGCTGTGGAGCCAACGCTGGTTTACTTCGGTGGCCAATTTTTCGATTGGCCACAATTGAATTTTCTACATTCAATTTCATCGCATTACGCTTCCTATCGCGACACTCAAAAATCGAAACGGAAAATTCTCAATTTTTCGAAATCAATAATGAACTCTGCGGAATTTGGTATATAAATTCCCATTCAAAATATCACACGAGTTTTCCATCGGAGATTCGATCAATATACTGGACCCAACACGAAATATCGAAAGAGAATAGCAAATTGTCATCAGTTCACCCTTTTTAATTCATCGCGCGTACATTCATTGCATATGAAATATTTTTATTTTTCCAGAGTTTACAATAATATTTTTATCTTGATAATAATATTTTTTAAAAATGATTCATCGAACTGTACAAATAATCTGAAATATTTTTGACGTAATTTAACATTTCATTACGTGCACGAGACATCGTCAAGATTGATAAATTTATTGCAATATATATTCTTCATTACTTCCAGTTCAATTTACCTTTAATGATCGAACTACCTTAATTCAGTACTTGACGTAATGTTCGATATAAATTGATATCAGATTTGAGTGTATAAAAAGTGTACAAATCATGTTAAATAATTACTGGTAATAATTTTAGTTCAAATCGACGTTATGTCACGTTAAAATATTATGACTGTGCTTTCGAGCCTAGTCGTATTTTTCACAATAAATCTTTTCTTTCTCTTTTATCAATTAATGATTATAATATTGTTCAAGCTCTCACCCTTCATCTCGGTCATGTTGATTCCCGTCCGGAGGACTCAGGGACAAGCGCAAACAACTTGAAGACACACACGCGCGGGGAAAGAAAAAAAAAGTCGATCGCCTCAGGCGACTGTTCGGGCCGCTCCAGTCGTCAATTTTATTATCCTCATTAGCGCTCACTGACGGTGAAAAATCGCCATGAAATCTCGAGTCCGGTAATCTGAAAATAAATGTCACCCATTTTTATTATTTTTTTTTTAAGAAAAAAAATTGTTTTTGTCGCGACGCAAGTTCGTCGAAAGCTCGACTCTGTAGTTGAGCTTTTTACACGTCTCGAAAAGTATAAAACCAATGAGAAAGGGCTGAACGGGTAAAAACTCGAGCGACTAATAATAAAAAACCATATTCCCGCCCGCGATTGATGATAATGAGGGTAAAAGTTGGCTCGGTGAACGCAACGTCGCGTGTTCGTCGGCCGCGAAGTGCGAAACGCGTTCGGACAAACTAGAAAAAGGTCTGACCGGCGATAAGGTCCGTACCAGAAAGCTGCGAGAAAAAGAGAGGGCGAGAGAGAGAGAAAAGAAAAAAAAAGAGAGAAAAGAAAAGGTGTAGAATGAAGAAAAAGAGGAAAAGCGAGCGTCGAACCCGTGTCATTAAGAGCGTTATTAATGGGGTCACGTTTCCTCGAAGCTCAATTAGACGTAGAATACACAGGAGCCACTTGTCAAATTGATCCATAAATTAATTCACGTCAAAGTGAGCTCTGTAAAAACAGAGGTATCCCGAAGTATATTGAGAATGTATTTTCCTAAGTAGAAATACTCATGCAGGCATTCATGGAACGATTGTTCAAAATTTTAAAATTTAAAAGAGTTCACTAAATATTTAAAACCGTTTCACTGCTTAATTTGCGAGATATTAATAGGAGCTTTTATGAAAAAATAACATTAGATAATACATATGTATACTATTTGTATAATATTAAAAAAAGTGAGGAACCAGCACTGAGAATTCCAAAAAATTTATAAGCAAGTAAATAAAAGCTTCTCTGTCAATTTTGATTAACATTCACTGTCTGACTTGTGAGATAAACATTTAAAACTTCTTCTTTTCCCATTTTTACTTATTAAAAACAATTCTTATTTTTTATTGATAATAATATTCTTTAAACATATATTTTATAGAATATAGATATTACGGTTTAAAAGCCCTATTTGGTCGAGTTGATTGACCATAAATTTCATTTCTGAAGATTGAAATCAGGTCGTTTCCTCTCAACCAAAGGTGTATGTATAATGGCTCATTAAAATGCTTTTCATTCTTAAAATATAGATATAAAAAAAGCTTCTTAAAATATTCTCATAGAACTGTTTATTGATATAAAGTTAAATTTGTAATACTTTTGAGACTGGCTGTCGATGGGATATACAGTCAAAGCTTAATGAGAATTTTTCGTCGAGATCCCATTATTTTTCCGGTCGATAATTATACCTATACGTGCAGTATACAAAACAGTAGTTAAAATTACCTGAATAATTTAGAAGAGCGCCGCGATACGCATGATCCGAATTTTCACACTTGACACTCCGAATCGTTCACCTTTCGTCGGATTTTCGATCGAATTTGAAAAATAAAAAAAAAATAACCGCTCAGTGTTCACAGGAGACAATTATCCAACGAGGTACCCTAATTATTTTCCCACTCTCGCTCGATCAACCGAGCAACGTGACGCCGGAGTTGCGACATTTTTTTCTTCTCTGCTGGCACTGAATCTTTCGAAGCTTCATTTTTTTCCTCAGCCACGACACATTCACTTGGTAGCTATTGGAAGATAATAAGTTAAATAAATTCCAGATGACAATCACAAAACTCATGATAAAACGTGAGAAATGAGATAAAATGTTTGAGTGAAATTATTAAATCGAATGGCAAGGAGAAAAGCAGAGAGGAGGGGGCGGTATTTTTCTCGCGTTTGCTCGTCGAGGAGAACAATTTTCATCTGGAGCGGAAAAAAAAGAAGAGCGAAGCGCGAGTTATTGCGGGAACACCGATAAATAATTGACGTTATTCCGTTAATATCGAAGGGAGGTTTAACAAACAAAAAACGAGAGGGAGAAAAAAAACAAGCTCCATTCTCTTCCGCAATTCGCCGGGATATAATCAATTCTGGATGAATGAGAAGAGAGTTTTCTTTTCTCTCGAAGGGTGCTTTTCCTTCGAGGAGTTTCTCGCAGACGAGCGGGGAACGAGGGTCGATTGGAAACTATAAGGGATAAGTGGGGAAAAAACGTATCAGCTATCTGCGGAGAAATTGGACAAATTAATATTCCAGAGCCGATGCTCGTTCAGGACTATAAAGACTTCCGGTACTCCCGTAGCGACCGATTAAGAACTATAAAGCTTCGTCTCGAACTCCAGCATGAATTATGAACAAATCACTGCGCTTTTTCCATCATTCGATACTCTTTCCTTCGCCGCGTCACCAAAATATTTATGTCGGGTCGTACCTCGTCCATTAATAAAATATCTTCCGGTGTAGAGACCCTGTCAGGGGTTCATACTTGATCGCGAGGACTGAACGCTCTTCAACTAGTTCCTGACGGATAACTACCGACTAAACGTCTTCATCGAATTATTCAATATTTATGAATTTCAGAACTAAGTTGTTCCACGTGTTTTTTCCCAATTGCTCATAATTTTACTTAGTTACGGATAATTATCGTCAAACTTTATGAAATTTGCAAAAAGTTAAAGTAACTTTTTTTTAATAATTATCATTTATTAGTTATTTTTCGGATTAATCATTTTATCAAATAGTCATTTTTTTAAATCAATTCCTTTATGAGGTAATTTTATATAAGAGAAACATTTTCGTGCAATTAACTTCGTCGTCGTCAGCTGGCTGATTGTCAGTTTTGTGTGGTTAAACGTATATTTTGCTATTTAAATTAAAAAGTTGATCAAAATTCTTCTTAGCTGTTCACGATCGTCAATCATTTTTTGAATTTCACTACGACAAATTCTTCGTGTTAAATTTTCATATTTCGAAATAAAATTACTCATGTAAATGGTCGATGGTGCATGCAATTTCTTTTCTCTTATTGTACAGTTTCGTTTACTCTACAACATAATTTTTTAAGGATTTTAATCTATTTTAATATTTAATCTAAGAACCACCTTGAATTCAATTATATAATCTTGCACAAGTGATCTTAAAAAATGTTTTTATAAATATGATTTACATGGTCACTTTTGAGTCAATCATTTTACAAAATAATTTTATTTACAGTAATGTCTCAGAGCGACTAAGTTCAAATAGACAACCTAGTAAAAGTCATCTTTAAATTTATTTTTATAATTATTTTCTATTATAATTACATTTTTAGTTGATCATTCTACAAAATGATCATATTAGATCATTTTCATGTAATTAAACTCAAATAAAAAATCTACAAAGTCATTCACAAAATTTTTATTTTCTCTGTAATTAATGTTTATTACATTTATTTTTTGAGTATATCATTTTATGAAGATTATGTGAGATTAAATTCACACAGACGATCTAAAAAAATATTATTCTCCTAATAATTTTCTTGTTCCAGAATATGAAATGTTTGTATAATGAGAAATGTACTCGCAATCTAGTCTGCCAGAGAGGAAGATCTTATTCTATAACGAAACTTATAATAACACGAGCGAGAACTCGGGGTAATATCATCGGGAGTCAATTTCTCATCTCGTTGGAAATCCCTTCGATGTTTTCTAGCAAAATATACATCGACATCCGAATGCGATCTCGAATGATGACACACACACACAAGATTACGAGCGAATCGCGAAAAAAAATAGAGGCCATCGATTGCCCGTTTTATCTCGAGGCTTTTACATCGGAATGTCTTATCGAATTTGTCGAGCGAACAAAAGCACGAATTTTATCGAGCGTACGTGATTTTTTTCGCCAAACAAGCCGGGAAGATCCAGACCGAACTGTGCAATATACATATATTTTTTTTTTGACGACCCACGAAAACGTTGGAACTTGAGCGCGAATCGTATCGCGGATAAGCTGTCAGAATCTGACAGCCGAATATTTCCGTCGCGAGTCGACGATGCTTATGATAAACGTGTATAATTTTCGAGTGTCGCGAGAGTGAGAAGACTCAGGGATGAGAATAATACTCGAACCCCCGCTGCGACGACCCTCGCATTTACACAACTCGGGTTGTAACTTTTTCTTCCCCCCGCCCCTACGCCGCGCGTATTTTTTGAACCGAAGTATTTACCCAGTCGAGATTAATGGATGAAGCATCGACGTCGGTAAATACGAGCACTTTGAAAGTACTCCCTGACACTTTTAATATTAATTCTTCAAATATCGATCACGCCCGTCCAACTTTGACGCACGATCGCTCCGATCAATAATTTAATTTTGACGGACGAGCCGTCACTCCGCGATGAATTGTTTTTCGATTTGAGCTTCATCGTAAAAGACACAAGAAGAAAATGATTTTTTTTTCACTCTGTGCGATAATTTTGTGAAATTATTTTCAACGATGAAAGTTGCGCTACTTTGAATTCTTTATTCGTGCGTTACGAACGCGCATTGGACTCTTGCTTCATTTTTAAGCTTTGAAAAAAGTGTCTCACGGGCGACACACACTCTGCGCTGGGCTTTCGGATGACTAATTGCGACGAAGACTCTTCCGCTTTGGTGCCGCAGCACACCGAGAATATCGCGTTTAAATCGTGGGCTCTCTGGCGTACCATGAATCGGGTTCGACCTCGACCTCGTTCGAAGGATTTCCGGTAATGCGGGCAACCCGAGCGACCTCCAATCGCGCTTTCCTCCTCGAGGGACGAGCACGAACGAGGAATAGACTCTCCGCAAATTGAAAAATTTTCAACAAACGTGCAAAAACCCGAAAAAAAAACGAGCAGCCCTATTTTATCTTTATTCCCAATGAGTTCAAACAGTGGCTGCCGAGTACATTTTTGTCAATACGAAAAAAAAACAAAACGCTGTCGGTCCACGAAAGAAAATCGGCTCGTCTCGATTCCGGAGCGATCGTCTTCATCGAACGATCTTGTCTTTCGTGTCGAAGAATTTCCGAGTCGCGGAGCCATCTTTCGTCGCGGTGTGTGCGCGAGATCAAAATTTCTCGAGAGCGCGAGTACCCAGGGTTATAATTCTAATTCAACGTGGAAGCTTGGCGCTTGGCGGATACGAGTAATTCCCGTCAGGGTAGATATTCGGTGAGGGGATGAGAAAATTCGAAGCTACGAGCGAGTCGACGGAGGGACTTCATTCGAAATCCAGGTTTTTATTCGGAACAATGAAAATAGCTTTTTTCGTTCGGGACGTGAAAAGGAGGATGAAAAAAGAGAAGCAGAATATTTAAGGGAGGGATTTAAAAGTGGGATGTAATTGATGGCCCTCCAGAGTCGCTCACAATGCTCGCGTCGTTCCGTTATATTTATTATATATTTATTCGCTTCGTATATTTATTATTTTTCGCGGGTCACGTCGGGAGATATCTGGCGCGGTGGAGATTTGCCCGGCGGACAGTTGACCCAGTTCGGCGAAAGAAAGTGCGGCGCGACGCGCGGTGGGAGTCGACGACGATATCCCGGGTTATCCTGGCACATTCGTACGCGAGCGCGACGCGGGACTTACTGAGCGCTCGTAAGCCCACCACCGGAGGCTTTGCAGGCCGTCCCGAGCCCCCGCGGTCGCGCAGTCGAGCGAGCTTTCCGGAACGGCGCTTTCGGCGCGAGCGCGAGCTGCGAACGAGCCCGCGCGCCAGTTCCCGCGAATCCGGAGCTACGACAGCGCCATCGACGAAAATTTATTTTGCCATTACTCTCTCTCCCTCTCTCTCTCTTAACCTCCTATATATTGTAATTTTATTTTATTTTGTTATTATTTTCTTAAACTAATTATCTACTTTTATCTTTATATTTATATTTATAAGGATTATAATTATAATTATACGAGGACAATTTTCTTATCCCATGAATTCGAAATATGCAGCCTGAAATAAAAACTAACGCTTCTATCTACATTTCTTTTTCCTCTTCTCATTCAAATTTAATTTCATATGCATGAAGCGGGAAGAGACGCGTAGAAAATGTAGGAGGATCGTTGCAACAATTTCTCTTCGAATTTCGGGACAGCAGGGGGAGAAATATATATTTTTTCGTCGTTGAAATTCTCTCGGCAACCTGGTGGATGGCTCCGGTGCCGAGAAGCGTCAACGCCAGCGGTACCAACTAGCAGAACAACCGGAGGTTGACGGAGCGCGACCGGGAGGAAAATAGGGGATGAGAGAGAGGGTGGGAGGGGGAGAAGGCAGCTACGTTACCGTTTGCACGATTCGGCCTCGAGACTCCCCTCTATATCGATCAGCAGCGCGACGGAGAGTCCGCGCGGCATTTACACTCGGCGTCTCCTTACACCGCGGAGACCTGTCAACATCCCTCCCCTCGCCGCGACTCATGGCTCGCCATTTCCCTCTTCACCTCGCACTTTCTAACCCTCTCTCTTATACCCGGGAGAATGCTCTTCTTTTATCGTCTCACCGGCGGGCTCGTCTCCCTCCCTTCTGCTCTCTCGCCCATCAAAAATTTCACTTTTTTTCTCTCTCTCTCATACACTTTTCCCCCTATTTTTTTTACCCTCTCTCATCCCTTTTCCGTACGTTTCCCTCTTGATTTCTTTCTTCGTTTTACTCACTTTTTACTCGGACTCGCGACCGCAGGCTGCGTTTTTCTCTTTTCTCCCCTCTCGTCGCCCTTAAGCCCGAAAAGTTCCTTTTTTTCTTTCGGTTTTATTATTATCATCTCGATGGAGTGTTGTAACGCGCGGGATGAGAAAATGCTCCCTTGCCGCGCGGAGACGCGCGCGAACGGAGAGAGGGATGTGAGCGAGTCTGAATGGGGAAAATATTAGAGTGAGAAAAAGTCAGCGTTTTGAGGGCGCGATCGTTGCTGAGAGAGCTCCGGGGCTTCGTACGAGCTGTCTGACAAACGTGTGATTTCTCTCTTCGCTCTCTCATCCTTTTTGCAAATTCGCCGACGAAGGGTTGTGAAGCTTTGACGCGATCAACTTCCCGTGCTATTATTTCTCGTCTCTGACCCCGTATATGAGCCGATTAAATGCAGAAATTTTTAAAATCGTTGTAGTTTTTTAAAAATATATTAATTCATTGCAGAGATACGACACAAATCTTTTCAAGTTTTTCAAGATCTAGGCTTCAATGGTTAAACATGTCCAAAAATGAACATGTTTTTAATGAACTTGTACAAAAATTTGGGTATATAAAAAACAAGACATGTACCAAATGTCTAATCAAAGTTGGGAACATTTCTCAAATTTGAACATGTATGATAAGACACACTGAGGAAAAAGAATGATAAATTTTACTATACAAAAGTGACAACTATACTAATTATTATGGAACTAATGATATTCTCTTTAGATTCTATCCTAAATATACTTTATTTCAGTATAGTTGTCACTTTATGATAAAATCCACTATGGTAATTTCTCTCAGTGCATGTACAAAAAAGTTTAATATATAAACCATAAAGATATATTCCAAAATTTAAACATTATCGTTCTTAAGTAGCATATATCCCAAAATTTAAATTATATGCAAATATATGACTTAAAGAATGAGAAAATGAAAAAGTAAAAAATATATATGTTTTATATAAAACACAGCAATTTGTTACTGATCTGGTATAATGTCTATAAATAAAGAACTACATGTTTTATATGAAAAATTCTCACAATTCTCAGATCGCCATCAATCTACGAAAATACATATGATACTTTTTTTAATAAAATTTTGACATAAAAGTTGACATGAGTACACTGTTACTCTGTCCGCGAGCGATCGGTCTCGAGGCAAAGCTACTCTTGTAATTAGTTTAAGCTTTTGCCAAATAAACATAGCGTCCGTGAAAGGCCCTTCGCAATTCAGCGTTCACTACACTGAATAATGATAATTTACTAATTGCTTGTTATATTTGCCTGAGAAGATATTGATTTTACGTATGTAATAGCGTTTATCACTCAGGAGTAACACTTTCTCGAAATGCGATAGCCTCTCGAATAAATAGCTCGGTCGAGCATCAGCTAATGTGTGGTAAACGGTTAACCCAAAGATCGATGTGATGTATACACGTGATGTATACATCTTACAAATTATGCATTGGCGATTTGGCGATGAAGATTTAAGCTCCATATGTCCAAAATCGATGAGCGGTGATGTCATAATAAAAATATATAATCAACGAACTTCAGAAGACAGTGAGAAATGTCACTATTCACACGTTGCACAAATAAGTGAATTATCTTTTCGATACTTAACATTTTTTCGTTTAAAATTGAATTTCAAAATAAAAAATGTAACATTGATTTTTTATTTTCAAGTTAATTTTCCTCACTCTTTGTATTTTATTATTATTTGCATGTTTTTGAACTTCATTGTTCATTAAATTATCAACAATTTTGTAACGTTCTAAATTTGATACTAAATTTGAAAATGAGCGAATATATGTAGATAAGAGCATTAAAATTATTATAAATAAGCAAATTATCAAATTTAATACTAATCTCATTATCGAGAAATACAATTTTTATAACAATAAAAACGCGAAGAAATTGATACTAAATACAGAGGCCTCGATTTTTTAATCCATTAATCCAAATCATGATGTAGTTCGTGTATTAAACTTTAATCTACAATTTCACGGTGCGTTCGATCACAAATGAAAAGTGAATTATTAAAGTATCAATTAGAATCAGACATATTTTATTTCAAATAATCGAATCATGAATGTGAATCGAGAAGTGTAATTCTGTACAATAAAACGAGAAACGCTAAGAAATTGATACTCAATGTACAGATAATGATATCGTACGCGAGAGAATTGTTACAGAAACGTTCAGCAGTTTCCCGGCACGATGGTATAATTGAAGGAGCTAGATTATGATCGTGACGTTTACGCACTGACAATAATCCGGAATCGCTATAGCATTAAAGCGGAGCAAGCGGAAGATTCGATAATCAATACTCGCATCTGGCGTTGATTTGTAACTGAGACGTTTGGTGATAGGACGCGAAGGGAAAACGGACGAGGCGCATGTCGATTCTTCGGAACATGTCCGAGGACGAAGATCCGGTCCGTTACGAGCTTTGATTTCCCTGTGGTAAAAGGGGGGAGGGGGGAAGAGGCGATATTGTCCGGTTGAGTCCTCGCGCGCTTTTCACCCCCTCCCTAGATCTCATCGCCCGCCGAACAGCCCTCGACCGTTCCGATGCATAATTACCGACACGTTGTTTCATAACTTTCGTGTTTGTTCGCTATAGCATTGTTTTCGGGGAACAATACTCCCAGAGCTTGAAAATAAATGGCGGGCTGACTATAATTGACTTGTTCCACTTTGGAGAACGGGCAACGTTTCTTTTCGTCGCGCGCTTCGAGCCAAAGGGGTGCGCCAGCGATTTCCACGAGGGTTATTCCCTGAATTATGTTCTATACACGTGCAACTCGATGCCACGATTAAACATCGCCGTTTATTCTCGCTCCATTGTCAACACTTTTTTCGTGCTTTCAACTGCGGATATGAGTCTCGATATTTACCGAAGGATTGAACAGTAAAAGCTCTAATATTTATTTACCGATATTGATAAACACCATGCTCTAACTGATTGCAAACAATTTTCATCGCTTCCTCGTTAATATTAGCATACCGATAAATTTTACGTTCACAATTTACAATTTTTTTTTTGAAAAATTCATCAGAATTTATAAAAATAAAATTTGCGGTAAATGTTGATGGAATGGAATATTCAAAATAATCAATACGTAAAAAAAGTGTCGCATGTAATCATTTTTCGCATGATATTGAATAGAGTTTGATTAATTAAGCTTCTTTAAATTTTGCATGTACATATTTTAATATATAACGTAAAAGAATATCCATGCAAATTTTGAAGAAATTCTGTTTCAAAAAATGGCAATTGATGATTTTACTCATACGTTCAAAGTATTGAAGAGTCTTTCAGACAACTTATACTTTAAGATTTAAAACTTGAGAAGTATCAAAGTTTATTGAAATATAATTTGTAAAATAGTGACTACTGTACCAACTTGAGAATTCTATATTTAAAAAACGAAACTTTAAATAGCAATGTACACTGAGAGAATAATAACTATAGGAAATTTTACCAACAAGTGAAAACTGTATTATTTATTTTAAAAGTTATAATATATTTCTATAATACATGAAATTAAATTATTTCAGGACCGAATAGACGAAGTATATCGAAGTCTAATGCCATTTCAGGGAACTAATTATAAAGAAAATGATTTACGAGTATAGTATAGTAGTTAGTTTATATGGTATAAAATTAAACATAATTTAAATTTGTTTAAATGATCGAACTACCTTGACAAATATTAAAAATAACCGAGTGAGTCGAATATAGTTGAGAGTATTCGTTGTATAAGCATTGATAGCAGAGCGAGCGAGGAACCCGCAGGTATGAAATGGTTAACACTACGTTTGTAGGATGATTCTCCATTTTCTTTTTATGAAGTCCCGAGATGAGGAGAAGGAACGAGAATAGTAAAAGAGAGAAAGGGAAAGAGAGTGCGCAAAACGGCATAGAAATCGCGCACGTGAACGACGCATACTTAAACGTCGAGGGAGTCTTCTCGGGCGACGTCGTGTGCAATTGCACGTGCGATATGAAAGGAACCTTTCACTTTCGCTTGGTGCGCCAAAACGGGAGAGGAAAACGAAGAGAGAAAATGCGGGTGAGAAGAGAGAGAGAGAGAGAGAAAGAGAATTTTTCGCTAGGGCGATGAGTTGCGGGACGAATGCTCGAACACACTGAAAAAAGCTCTTTTTATTTCCCTCGTGGGTGTCCTGGAGGGTCTACAGCGATACGCCGTGGTTTTACCTCTGGCCACGCAACACGAGAGACACCACAGAGGACTCTTTTATGGGGTCGCGTTATTTCTTTTTTTTCGTAAAGAACCCTCCTTCTTGTTCCTCCGTCGCGAGCTCCCTCTCTCTCATCTTTATCCTCAACTCTCTTTATTCTTTAGTCTCTCGATCCTCGAGGCGACTTGCTCGTTTCATCGTTCTGCCGCACTTTGGATGCGAGAAAAGATTTCTCGACGATAAGAATCGTGAAAATTTCTCTCTCTCTCTCTCTCTCTCTCTCTCTCTCTTGCTTTCTCTTCCGCACTTCTGTTTTCGATTGCACGAAGTCACTCCGTTGTTCTCGAGTTTAATTCGATTTACAGTGACTTATCCGAACCAAAGAGACTTTTCATCGTCTCTCTTCTGCCTGATTATGCGTCGACTGCAACTTTTTTCTTTCTTTTTTATTATTCAAATACACATTACTCCAAAGCTTCGACTCTTAGAAATGCAAACGTTGGCAAAAGATTAATTGGCCTTGAACATTAATTAACAAGGATTAACGTCAACACCGCGGAAACGCCGCTTTATTCCTATCCAAATTCATTAAAACGTATTTTGACAAATGCTAACGTCGGGAATCGTCGCGACGAGGGAAACTAAAAGCTTTCGGGCTAGTGTATATGAACGGTCACGATTGTAAGCCTTTTATTCTCATATAGCCGTTTCAATTTTCATTGTCAAGTTATTTGCCAAAAAAGAGCGCATTTTGAGTGAGACTGTTACGAATGCTGGTCACGTAACGACACTCTGCTCCGGTATAATTGTGCCTCGATTTTTTCCCTTCATCTTATGACTCGGCACGTTTCGAAATTCGGAAAACTAATATGCAGGAAAATAAAACGAAACTACTGCTGTGCACATTTTTACATGTAATTTCGAATAACCATATCTTTTTCGTGGCCTTTATTTTCCAAAATTGTGATCTCTGTCATGTATATAATACTCATTATATTTTAATGACCTGCTTTGTTTTTAAAAAATTATGATCTATTATATCCAGTATAATATATATTAAATATTTTATATTCAATAAATAATGTAGAAAAGATTATGAATAGCTTTCTACTGAAGCGTATAAAGCACTTTATATGAAGATAAACTGAGAAAAAAATTTTTTAATTCAACCTTAGCAACCACTATCTTAAGACGTGTTTAAAAAATTTTTCTCATAAAAAAATATAAAGCATGTGCTTCCGAGGAACATATTTAAAGTGTTGCCATGCGAATATTTCAGATATCTTAATCGTCCAACGTGCCTCTGTACCTATCCAACCCCGTGGTATATTAATAAATCAGTTTCATAATTAGAAAGATTCAGACAATTTTCTGCGTATAATTGCATTAATTTTAGACCCTGGTCGATGGTTTATAATTTGACAGTAGGACACATGATATGTTCGTTTGGAATAGAAATCACGGTGTATTCGTCGCTCGTATCACCGAACGAGATTAACTCTTTTCGGGGTTATTCCAGTGCGTACTCATCGACACGATTAATGCCCAGGCGAAGCAAACTCTTCTCTCGCAGTACGAAATGTCAGAACTTTTCAGGCGCACCTCATTACGACAGGTCAGTTATTAATTAGTGCGCCGACCACACGCTGGGATCCGGATGATCCTCCCGTCACTGGAATTACAAACACTTGCTGGTGAAGTTTCTCGTCTCTTCGTTTATTCGCCCCGAAACGAACCATGACGTTTAGGATTTATGCTGAAATTCCATTTCACATTTTCATACTTTTCGTCATTGAATATTTTTAATGATATTTTTCATATACTATTTACTACCACTTATGTAGCAATAAACTGGAATGTATTTTACAAAAATTTAATTCAGGTAACGTAGTGTACGTGTACTAAATTTTATCGATATCTGTCA
Organism: Cremastinae sp. A BG-2022a; assembly: GCA_030522545.1. Lineage (NCBI taxonomy): Eukaryota > Metazoa > Arthropoda > Insecta > Hymenoptera > Ichneumonidae > Cremastinae sp. A BG-2022a. The sequence goes on from JAPYYW010001592.1 coordinate 14,891, forward strand.
AGTGGTTAACCTATATGAACGAATAATAAATCAATATTAGCAAAAAAAATAACTAGAATAACAAATTAAATTAAAAATTCTTGTAACTAATTTGTAAGTTAAAGTAATGTGAAACACCCAATTTTGAGTGAATTTTCTGGCAAATCCCACGCTCGTATTTTTCAAGCAAATTCAGTGAAATTTAAATATGTTATGCAGTGTACGTTGTACTAGGGCGTGACACTCTTGAAATTTCAAAAAATTAAAAAATCATTTTTTTCTTAATGTACACAAAATATTCAAATTTCAGTTCATTTGCTTGAAAAGTACGAGGGTGGGGTTTGTCAGAAAATTCACTCAAAATTGGGTGTTTCACATCACCTTAAAATAAATAAAATTATAGGTGTAATAATGAACAAAACTTTGAATATACATTTCTATTAAACGTTTAATATTGTACTAAACTGTATGTTACGAAGTGAAAATGTTTCATTAACTGTCAATTCAGCGTGATCAATTTTCATCGTGTAAATGGATGCGAAGCGATGAAACAGATTCGCGTTGGAAACTCGGAGTTATTGGTCGGGTCATTTTCTCAAACCCGCAATAATATTAGCTGGAATTCTCCTGTTGCGAGAATTACTGTAGCCAGCCGGTACAAACGTAGCTTCATTATGGGATTAAATTGTAAGCGGGGTAGAGCAATGCACATAGCGATATCCGAAGAGAACTGTTACTTCGTGTAAACAAACTCCTTTCAAAGCACACTGAATTTAACCATCACCAATCCTGATGGCTGGAATTTACAGCGTAATTCATGCTACTGCATTTCTCCCCTTGACGAACTTTCCCATAAACAAAATCCCTTTCAACTTTCCATCGTCGTTATTACATATCGAATTCCATCAGACTATTTGAATTACTTGTCGAAACAAATTACTTGTCGAAGGAAAATATTACTAACATTTTCATTTACATAGACCAATTTGTCCCCACGTTTAAACATTTTTTATGAAAACGTAACTCGTGTTTTTTTTTGTTTCTTTATTTTCTATATAGACATGCATAATTACTAGTCATGTAATTAATACATTTTAATTGCTCGAAGTATTTTTACGATTTGAACTATACATAATACATTTTTAAAAGAACCATATGAAGATTTAATAAAAAATCTATTGATTAAAAGTCATCGATAGATTTTTAAATTAATATGTACTCATTTATAAAAAATTTACTGTTCTACAAATATATTTAAAAAGTTACAAAAATATAATTTTTAAATTTATATTCAGTAAAAATGTGTGAATTTTTCGTATGCTAAATCTCAGCAACTTTTGAGTTGAAACTCCTTGTATCGTTCAGCAAAAAGATTTTTAATTTAACATGAATTTTTAAAAATAAGGATTCATAACAAATATTCGAAAAATATTCAAAACAAATTATCGTGCTTTAAAAAATATTGCTCTGTATACATTTTTAATAAAGTCATAAAAAAAATTGTCGTCACTTGGACAAGTGTAACAAACTTTGTGATGAGGATATTAAATAATTACGATGGGCATCCATTTTCAGAATTTCAATTATCATCTTTCTTTTTTGGTATTAATATCTTTTTGTATGTGCATACGAAAGGAACGGCTAACCAGAAACTTGTAAAACATTGTGTTTTTTTAAATCGCTGTCACGGGAATTGCCAGTGTGACTTCATCGTCCAACGAGTGTTTATTCTCGTCGACAGGAGAGAGTCATTTTATTCCTCATGCGCAAAGAGAATTACATTTTCGTACACACGGAACAACCAAAAAAAGACTAATCCCTTAAAATGACAAAGAAGAAAAAAGCAGTTAAATTAAATTTCATCAGAGAAAAACTTATTTCTCGTACATATAGAATATATTATTCTTGAAAAAGAAAAGCGACGGAAAAAAAAGACGAAAAGTATACGAAATTGTCAATCTCTTCACCACGTAACTTTCGTTCCAGGCATCGTCAGAGATTGCGAAATAAAAGTATATACACGTTTTTTTCACGGGATCTTTTTTTACGTGCACAGACTTCAGTGCTGGTAAAAAATATCAAAAAAAAATATAAAGAAAACTAAAAAAAGTACTTTAAATGGGAAAAGGTGTGCGCGAGAGAGTAAAATTCGTATAAAGGGTAAGGTGGCAAAAAATGTTCGCGAACGAGGGAAAAGAAGAGATGAGATGTACTATTATATGTTCGAGAGATCGAGTAAACGCCCGCCGCTAGCATCCCGGTAACACCGGAAATTAGTTTTCTGTCTGGTGAACGAGCAAACGTCGTGTATTTTCATATAAAGGCAGCACACTTGGTGCAGTATCCTCTTTGTGGATTCTCCCTCCGTCTCGCCCGCTCTCGCTCCGTTTGTTCGCACATGTACGACGCGGAGTCCCGGTATGCCTGTAATAAGCCAGTGGAGGTCGTAAAATAATTAAAAGTCGCGCCACTGAGCTTTCACTCTGTGTACGTGCTCCGAGAAAATTAGTATCAAGCGCCATGAAAAGCGGTGAAGTGGAGAACGGGAAATAAAGAATTGGACAAAAGCGGACCCTCCTCCAGAAATTTACAGATGTGCGACAGTCTTCAGCTTAAATTATATCATGTTTCCTTTGCGAGACAAGTCAGTCGGCTTTTTCCTTATTAAAATGAGCATTTTTTTTACAAAATCCTTTAAAGAAATAATCAAGAGTCGCGCTGATGCCTCTAAAATGGTTATTAAAGGTTCAACATTTTTAATAAATTCAATTTTAATTAAATTCAATGTATACTATTCTGAAAAACTCTGATGTAATACTATAATTTCTTTTTTTTTCAATAAAAAATAAGTGCGTAAAAAATTTCGAATTGGTCGATATTGTTTTTTTTTCTCTTGTTTTTTTGCAACCACCGCCGCATGAATTTAACTCTGATCCAAACGATGAATGTAGGGACAGTGATTGACAACACGTCGAAATCTTTTGACAGCTGCATTTTTAAACGAATCGTGATCGATGTTCACATATAAAAATAAATCATATAAGTTGAAAAACAGTAGAAGTACTTTAAAAAACGAAGCAATTATATTTACTGGTTGTGTAGTTATTAAAGAAAAATTGATGACAAATATTTTGGGTAGAATATTTACCGAACTTTGATAACAAAAACTCTTATAATCTAACTGTAAACTACGTAACGTGTAAATTGTATACTATACTATTTATTATATTTTAAGGAGGTATTAGCGATACTTACTAGTCAAATGATATTCTATTTAGCTTATTTTTAAATGAGGCGTAAAAAATGATTTCTAAGACTAAATAAATCTTTTTTATCTGATATACTCATTTGAAAGTGTAATGTAAAATATTGATGTAATATAGATAGTTAAAAAGTAATTTTCATTTTTAGATTATAATTTAACTTGGATTCACTCACGTATATATAAGTGTCATATCTGATATTATCATTAAATAATTCAATGAAAACTTCGATGATCATATATTTTTATGGCAAATAATTAAACCTTACACGCTAATATTTAACCTTACACGTAAGATATTTCAGATTGTTTGAATGTTTGCTCTAAATATAAATATTCTTCGATAAAAGAGCGCATGCTAACGGTTTCTCATAAGTCTCTGGCTAATGTCGAACATACTTTGTCGGAATAGTTTTCGCTTATTTTATCGGTAATCGTTCTTGAAATTTAGCCATCGAATAACTGGATTACTCTATATTGTAAAAAAAATTCAATAGCAATTATTCATTTTATTCATGCTTTCATTATACTACCTCATCCTTAAATAAATACTATATAAAGAGCTGTACGAAACCTTTTCTAAAAATTTAACAGAATTCTTCATATTATTTTATAATTTACTTTCTTTTTATCATTATTTTCCTTTTATAAATATGAAAACTTGAGAAATATCTCGTTTATAAGCAACATTTTCGTTCAAGCATATTTTATTATTGAACTCATCCCGAGACAATTACCACAAAAATATATAAAGAATTCAAACACATAGAGAATCTATCATCAAGTTTTTCCAAATAATATGCAGCTCATAATTTTTTGAATAACGAGCGTTGTATTTTTCATCTCTTTGACAATCAAATTTGCAAACGGAGTATCCGTGTCATGCGATATATTATTTGCAGGCGTGTTACGGATATAAAGCGGAAAATAATGGATCGCGGAATTTCGGCGAACGAATGCAATTAATTACATCGCGTGTTATATACGCCTCGGATAATATTGGATTATTTTTACTGGCGCGACCGTGAGAATTTTAATAAGCGGAACGACCAAGCGCGAATTCCTCGAGCTTGCATCGATGGACCGACAACCCGGTTGGGCCGGACAGAGAGGGAGCGAAACGTCGATATTGTTCGGAAAAGAACTGACGTTATCGCAGACTGTATAAGAAAAAGTTCGAGCTAGCCGGCTAGCGCGTGACAATGCGAAATATCCACAGAATATTTTTTCGCTTCATGTGCGCGAAAATTTTTACAAAAGTGAATATACAAGAGGTATGGAGAGGGAATAAAATTTTTAGTCACAAAGGATCGCCCTTCGCGTTCCTGCAAAAAATAAAAGTGGCGGATAAAAAAAATCTTCGTATATATATACGTAAGGGAGGAAATTACGTATATCGGTCGTTGAGGGATGAAAGGACGTAACTCCCGGCCCGGGTTATCCGAGCTTTTGACTCTCCGTCTTCCAGCGAACCCCGTATACTTGGCTGGGTCACGCTTTCGTTCGAAAATTCACAAATAGAGTTCGCCTCTCTCTCTCTCTCTCTCTCTTTCCGGACGAGAAGAGCCTTCGGGTCCTCTCACTCCCGTTCACAATAATAACGAGAGCCGAAGGAAGCAGCGGGGTATGGAAGTCGCTCCTTCGCTGCTAGTTGATGATACAACTCCGGAAATTTTTCAACGACCTACGAGGCATTTCGATTACAATCGCTGTCGATGCTCTTATTTTTTCTTGCGATTTTGTCATCAAATTTTTGTATTTCTATTTCTTAAGAATATGAGGATGAGAATATGAGAATTGAATTCATTTTTCGAAATGTCGTTCCTATGAATCTATGAAAAAATGCTTTGCCAAACTTGAAATTATTTTACTAAAACATTCAAAAGTTATCAAGAAGTTATCAATTTCTGATGAAAAATTAGTACGTTTTTCCTGATGATATTAAAAATGTGACATTAAAAAAAAAATTTTTACAGTTGTAGTAGCTACACATTTCTATATACATATAAATATAGTGATTTCAAAATGTTTTACTGAAAAGTTTTTCTTAGGAATGTACAAAAAATCCGTACATTTGTCCTGGATGTGAATAAAAATTGTTTATCTCGGTACAGTCAAGTTCAAAAATTATGCTCTTCAAAAATCACAGTTACCATGAAAAATTTAAGATTGATAATACCTTGATAAGTGTAAGAAATATTTTTAATGATATTTTCAATATATGAAAACATTTGAAAATGCAATTCCTAAGAGACACATGTTGACAAGATAACTGGTCCAAATACTGTATTGATAAAAGAACGAGAATTTTTTAAATACATGTTTATCAGTGTATATATCGAATAAATAACAATTTTGAAAGTTTTAAAAAGATTTCTTACATTGACTTGTTTGATAAATTAAAAATATTTAGTTTGTTATAATAATATGCTCAAGTTGCCAGTGGATAGTCTAACTATAAAAGGTACAAGATATTATAACTTTTTGATAAAAGGTAGAATTTGAATATTATACAAATAAAATCGAGAATTTTTCATTTGTTGATGGGATTAGATATGGTCTATCCACATTTAGTTCTCATTAACAAGCAAAGCATATACCTCTAATTTTCTTTGACGATGTTGATAAAAATCAGATTTTCGTTATTTTTCGCCTAAAAGACACGTAAGTATCTGGAGGTTCAAATCACTTGGAATTTAACATTCCCAAGGGTACTTTAAGGTTTCGTCCATTGTTAGTTCAGATAATTGAATGAATCGCGAGATAAACATTTATTGACACAACGCAAGTTTTCAAAAAATTTTCGTTCTCAGTGTACGGACTTGGGTGAAAAAATGGTTCGCCCAGTGTCCTGAATTTTTGAGAACAGTGGAAAAGACCGGAGAGCGTTCTTTTGCGACGAAAAGCGGCCAATTTATCGTGGAACGTCCCAAATGTGTATTCTGCGAGGAATAATCGAGGGTAGGAGGGGAATGCCGGAGGAGAGATGAAATCGTATGTAGGTCGGGACTCCGTCAGTGTCACGACCTCGTTTCGTCCTCGCATCGCCTGAAGTTTCCACTCGGTACGCTGCAACCCTTTCGTTGAAACTCTCCCACCCCTAAGTCGCTCTCCCTTCCCGAAGTTCCCGTCAGGTCGACGGATACGAGATTGACTCTGGATCATTTCCCGATAAATTATTTCCGGAGAAATATATATATATATCATCTTCTTTTTCATTATCTCTGCGATTAATCGACTTTTTTTTACTAATAATTGCGGCTTTTTCGCGTAAAAAATTTTATATTAGCTGTACACGAAGCCACATATCCACAATATTTTGAGGTAATAAAGTGTCTGCTCAAATTAAAATTTTTATGGGTAATTACATAAAATAATTCAAATACTTAAAAAATTTGAAATTTTAACACGATTTGTAACTGATGTTGAAATAAATACGATTTACATTTTAAACAATCAACGGTAATGTTGCAATTACAATTGTAACTTGTAAAGAAAAAACAAATTCAGAAAAGTATTGTCAACATATAGTTCATTGCAAATTATATATCTGAAATGGAGTCCACATTAATTATTTCTTTCATCGATTCTATACATCAGTATTGAAATTACCGAACACAATAATAAATGAAATATTCTTATATAAGAATATTTACAAGACAGAAGAATTTTTGACGAAAAGCACACAATGAAGTTATCACTGTCGTTATCCATGAAAATTTCTGCAGAAAAAGAACGACATAAAATAAAAATTATATAATACTGACCTATTTTCTAATTTAACTTTCATGTTTCATTGTTTTTGCGGAGTAAAAAGTTATTACGTCATAGGAGTTTTATCACGTGCAGAATTTTCGTGTAAATGGTCAATGACATTTTATCACATGTAAGACATGTTATCACGTAAATATATATAAATTCATGTGGAATGTGAAAAATGGAAGAAATGTAATTTGAGAAAAGGTTATCGAGCAACTTCTGCAAAGCTCGCACGTGCAACTGTCTAAAAAGTCTGTGAAAAGTGTACGAGGAGAATGAGAAGCGTCCCAGACGCGTGTCCTCGAGGTCTTGCCCGAACTTTGATAGCGAGTCGAAGGAAGGAATATCGCGCGTTTACCTCGGCGTTCACGGAGAAAACAGGCCAATGGGAGAAAAAAAGTCGATCGACAGATATCGCCCAGGTGGGGTTACGAGCCGCGAATAAGCTCGCGAGAATTTTACGCGACTCCTTTTACGTGCGAATGCGAAAGGAGAGGATCGATTTATATCAGGCCTGAAATATTTTCGATGCACGTACCGCGCCAGCGGCGTCAAATATTCTTCGCATTGCGAAATGCATTATCGCCATTATCATTGTTATTGTTATTATTTTACATTTGGCAGAGTCCGGGCTGGATCGAGTTCCCCGATGTTCGCAGCCTCCGACGTCTCTTTTATTCATATTTTCCGTGTGTTTTTCCGCATAACTCGAATCTACAGCGCAAATATCACGTATCACGCGGGACCTCCAAGCGTCGAACGACACCGTATTTACATCCTTTCCGATGCCGTACGCGCCCGAGCACTTCGGAACTTCGAGACGTGGAATATCGAGCATAAAACTCTCATGAAATTATAGACCGCGTATGGCTATACGTTTCACTGTGAATAATAATAAGAAACTGTGACGAAAATTCGAACCGACGAATTCGCTTGTGTGCTCAAAATTTGTATTTTTTTTTCTTTAGGTAATCGTCGAGTGCAATGAGCTTCAGTAAATTTTATTAATAATTTTTTTTGGACGTCATATGTATGTGTGTATTTAACTTTGGGAGCTTTCCCCACCGTGCGGAAGTATAAATGTTTATTGGGAAAAATCACATTTTTCTTTGATGTTTTAAAAATTAATAAATGAGATTTTCAATAAATTATACTTTGACTTCAAAAAACTTGCTAAATGAACCCTTCGTGTGTACACTATATTTTTCGATACACGGTGTGTATACTGGGTCCTTTAGAGAACAGTTGATTTTTTTAAGTGTTATAGACTTTTAAAAATTCTAAAGCTAGTTTATAATAACAATAAACTTACTAAATTAAAAAAAAATTTCTAAATTTCCAAAAAAAATCCACTTCAACTTCCAAATCCTAATATTCGTATAGTTTTTATTTTATCGTACCTTGCTGTTTTTCTTTTAAAAAATTAAACTTTCATTATTTATTTATTATACTTGCCAATTAGAGAATGTTTTATCGATTTAATTTGAGTTGGCACAAGAATAGAATCAATAAAGAGAAAATGCAATAAAATTATCCATCGATAAATATTATCAAATATCAATGACAGTTTACTTTCCTGAACTAAATTTTCTTCAATTAGGATATTGAGATATCTGCTTTAAGTGTTTCATGCGATATCTGTCAAGTTGCTTCATTTATTAAAAATCATCTATCTTTATATTTATTACATTTTTACCTTCACGATCAATAAAATCGTAAGTCACGATACCGTATCTTCATCGACGTCAATTTTTTGTGGTAGAAATCTTCTTTATCTCCTGCGAGCTCGTAGGTCGGAGAGTTTCCATCTCTTGCTAGCAGGTGGAGTTTTATGTACGTAAACCATCAAAGATCAATTCCCGAGGAAATGAAAAATGAAACGAAGAAGGCAGAAACGAAAAAATATGGAATTACAAAAAAATGTTTCTTTTTTTTTAATAAACATGTATTTTTTCAATGTAAATTACGTATAAAACAGTGCAATACATCTTTTTTTCTCTTCTTTTTTTTGAGCTCTACGAAATTTCATTTCGGTGTCGTAAGAGAGCTGTATATTACAAAAAAAAAAGAAATTCGTACAATAATTTATTTTTTTTTCTCACGTTGCAGCACGTCACACGTGTCAACGAGATCGTTCACCTCAACGTATTTTTTTATATACATTCGCGCTTATACAGGCATACATAAATTCATATACATATATTTTCCTCGCTCTCGTACACGAGGTTAAAAAGCTAGAATTTTTTTCCAACCTTGCGTCCTTTGTTCAAGACTTGCGCTACATTCACTGCGGTTTTATTGCACGCTTACGTTACCATTCATGCCCAGACGCTCAATATTTCACAAAATGTTCCAACAAAAAACTGCAAAAGAAAATTTTTCTCGATTTTCGGACGACGAAATGAAAAAGTAAAAAATATGTACGTGCCTCACGAATATAATAAATTTATTGTATACAAATTTATAGTTTTTTTAAATATAAATAAAATATGATTGTTTCCATACTGAAGATTAAACGAGAATAAAATAAAAATCAATTATTGCAATTTTTCACTCACGCATACTTGCATACCTCATATCACAATTAACAGCTGTCTGTTTTTCCACTCGATGAGACTAGCTTCTTGGAGACATTTTATTTTTTGGAGATTTTCATAACAATTTTTTTCAAAGAGAATAAGGAGAGAAAAACAAAAATTATACTCGTTAAAAGAGAATCTTGAAGCTCAAAACGAGCTCTTTATCACAATCTATAAAAATATAATGTCTCGTTGGAAAAAAAGAAACTTAAAGTCATAAAAATATTGGATACATCTCGAAAATAATTTCTCATTGTTTAAAAAATATTTACAAGCGTATCACGATCGTTTAAGTGAACGAAAGAGTCGCTCCATTTATATACAACTATCTACAATTTTTCACCGAGAGAAAGAGGAATAGGAAAAATATCGAAGGTGTGATATTTATCACTCGGTGCTATGTTGCTTGAATTTTGATTACGGACAAAAAATAATGGTCCAAGTTTGACTGGATATCACGTACCATATTGATACGTGCATAGGAAGAAAGATTGAAAGTGCACAAATGGTTGAATACTCAAAAAATTAACGAGCAGTCACGTACAAATATATTCTCGTATGGGACAATGTAAAAAAATGTTTGAAGCGTCACCTACCCCCATTGAATCGTTATTTCGACGCTTCCTCCGAACTTTTCGACATTATCTCCGAATTTTCATGTCCCTCGATTTTTTTTTTGAAAGAAAAAATGTAAATATGTGTAATATTACAATAAAACTCTTTCAAATGTACAGTCCAATTGGCAGGCGAAGAAATACGATTTGAAGAAGCTTTTCGAGAGATTCTCATCTGTGCGGACAGTTTTCAACGTGTGGAAACAGTCGACAGTGTATGGACTGGAACCTGCAACAAAAAATGAAAATAAAACTAAATAAAACTAAATCAATAATAACGTAATTTGATTGTCAAAGAAAATTATTGATATGCGAAATGAAAGATATTTAAATTAAATAAAAAGTAATAATACACGAATCCTATAATTTATCAAATCATCAAATGAAAATCAAAAGTACTGACAACGAAATAAAGAAAAGAATAAAAAAGAATCGTGGAATTAAAAGTTTTTCGCATTCTTTATAATAACGAAGTTTAATTACAGAAAAAAATTACCTATATTTATAAAAACCCATTGTAAATTAATGAGGTTGTATACAGACTGTTGTGTTGATTCATGAAATGAAGAACGAAAGGAATGAAACAAAAGAACGAGAGAAAAAGAATCTTGAAAAAGGTCGCAAAATAAAATCTTTGGCCTCTCTATAATAACAACATTTATGTGTAGAAAAAAACATTATTGACATACAGAATGAAAGATGAAAATTCCTTCAAATTATATAAAAAGCTATAACGAGTGTATGAGATTATACAGGCAGTTGTTTTAACGAATGAAATAAAAATGAATGAAGGGAATGAAACGAAGGAAAAATGTTCTCGAGAAGGATCGCGAAATTGAAACTTTTTTCGACCTTTAGCAATTATTGTAAAGCCAATCGAAACTTATTGGATGGTTCATCTCTGTCATTATTAACCGCTGCTGAGAGCTTCCATTGCTCTTATTTCGTACGTGTGCGCGTTTTATAATCCTCCTACTTCCTCTTATTATTGCTGCCGTGGCTTTCATACTGCACGGGCTTTGCAATTATTCAAGTAATTGGGGCCTTCCCACAAGAATGGAATGCCATGAACCCTTCGCCTCGAACTTTTCGAGCTAACGAACTGCTCTCCTCAAATTAACGTGGTTCAGAGAAAAAACAAACATGCATTGTTTATTTTTTCTTTTGTCGTTAATTTTATTATTTTGTTAAGAATATGCGTGGACTTCGTAAAACAAAAAAAAAAGATTTTAATAAAATTTTTGAAATACCTAGTTATTAGTTTAAAAGAAAAGTACTTTCGAAATTAGGTGAAGTTTAGAAATATATAATTTATGTGATATTGGTCAAACAAATTAATGCACTCTTATGGGACTTTAAAGATGTTTTCAAGATCACGTCATGCAAATAAGTAAAATAAAGAGAATATTGATGGGGTGATTCTCTGGGTATTGAGTATATTCCACAAAATAAAATTCTTATTCTATACTTAACTGAAATTCTCAATCTCGATTTTCTTGTTAACAAATAAGACAAGATTTAAATTTTTTAATCAGATTTCTTGCTAGAAAGAAAAAGATTTTTTTTGTGAAAGACAATTAGTCTGTTTTTTTAGCAAAAAAACTATACCAAAAACGTACAAAATTATGTTTTTTATCAAAAATATAAAAAACAATAAAACAAATCAATATAATAACAAACAAAATTGTGTAAAAGAAAACGAAGGATATTTTTTAAAACGGATTGATTTTACATAATTACCTCGTTGGATCGTCCTTAGACTCGAAGCCGTCGATCTTTACTACGTTCAACTCGTCTTTGGGGCCCTTAGAGTAGCTGAACGATACCTGGATCAAAAAATATTCTCGTAAGAGAAGAAAAAGAAGGTTCGTAATAGAAAATTGTTACGAAACGAGAGAACGTACATTATCTAATTTTTTTTAAAGAGTACCCCAGTCAAATAATTAGTAATTAATTAATTTATCATTGATAATTAATTGATTATCAATTAACTAATCATTATCGCGAATAAAAATTATATTTTCATATTTGGTGCATATAAGTTTATTTCTAATGAAATTAAAATAAATCTACCTGCTCGTGAAACGTGTCTCTGTTGAGAAATTTCATTGGCTCTAGATGCGAATGAAATTGTTCGACAACAGTCAGTTGTTTTTTCAGCAAATGCTCAATTATATATCCCATGGTGACGTCATCGGGAAGACGAATGCGATCGCCAACAGTAATAAATTTCCCACCCCTGCAACAAGAAAGAAAATGTATTTTTTAATGTACGTCTTCTCAATAAAAAATATCTGGGTCCATAACAACTTCGTATACACCTGCTTATATAACAAAATAAATGTATATGGACCCTAAAGATGCACCGAGAAAAAAAAATCGGTAGGACGTAATTAAGGATCGTACGAACCATTAATTACCTCCCTTCATAAAACGAATGAGGAATAAAATCTGAAAAGTTACAAAATCGTATGAACAGAACTATAAGAGATCGTTTTTTTTTCTTCGTACATCTCATAACTAGATTCTGACAATGATGCATCGTGTTTCATTCACTCTAATCTGAAATACCGATTTTTTTTCCTCTCGTACGAATCGTGTTAGGATTAATGATCTTTTTTTATTCCTACTTTGTATTTTTATAATCTTAAATTGTAATTATTGAGGCACCAGAACTTTTCGGTCTTTTTTTTCTAGCGATCCCTTTCGAGGTCGTTACGGACTAATGAAATCGATAAGAGAGAGAGAGAGAGAGAGAGAAGAGCGAGCAATTTGAGGCGAGAAGTTTTCGAGCTCGCGTCCTTTTTAAAATCACCAGTCGAGGATCGTGGAACGACGAAGCAGTCGACAGCCGAGGAATACGATCGAGGACCCGATCTCCGCGGTATCCCTCTCGACTTTTTTCTCCCTCTAGCGAAGATCCCGAGAGGCCGGTAATCGATATGAATAAATTGAAGAAACTTCTCTCCGATACTTTGAGGTGAACGAGAGCCAAAAAAAAGTAAAAAAACCTCCGACGTTGAAATTTTTACGTAAAACTTAACGAAGGACCCTCTCGACCGCGAAATGCATGAAAAAAGGATTTTAAAATAAGGCAAAAAAATTAAAAACCTTTCTCAACGAAATGATACGTACACAAAGTTGTAATACGAGAATTATCTTCGCAATATCGTTGAGATCTTGTATGAAATTTGAGCATTCAGCAATTGTGGTTTTATTTTATTTGCATTAAATTTGCAAAATAATATTAATAATAATGTATTTTATATAAATTTTCCAACAAATTTACTATAATTTTTATGAATTCGAAAAAAATGGATTTTTTTTCATAAAAATAAAATTATTAATTAATAATCAATTAAATCCTAAAAACTTGTTATGCCTAGCATTATTTAAATAATTAAAAATGAAAATTTTTTGTGAACTTATTTGAAATAAGACTTAAATTTCTTTTCATCATCATTGTAAAATCATAAATGAAACTTGTGAAATTAATTTGACAGTGACCTAAGCTGTTTCTGTTTATATATTTATGGAAAATATACATATATAAACTTTCCATAAGGAGCAATCTTGAAATCCTGATGTTAAAATGTGATAAGTGAATCGTATAAAAATTTAACAACAATTTTTCATGGTTTTCGAAACAACATATCAAAAATTCAGTAAATTTTGTATCATTTTTTAAAATAATTCCAATTCACCCTCAAAGTCATAAGATAAATTTTTAATCCTTAAAATATTAGACAGTAAGTTGCTTACAAGTTTAAAGTAGATTCATTTTCTGAAAATATGTTAAAAAAAGAAAGTACATTTTTTGATAAAAAATTTAAAAAAATAAAAAAGTTTTTATTACGCTCGACTGCAGGGATGTTCACCTTTTATTCACGCTTACTGCGAACAACCGAACCATCGTAACGTGCTAGTATTTCATAACGACACAATAACGACGTCAAGTTCGATATTGACTTTTATGACGTTTCGATCATGAATCGGCGATAAAAGGGAAGAGGGTTGTTGAAGAAGAAGGTACGAGTATTCCCATAAAATCCGAGTTTCCTAATTAAGTATGTGGAATGCAGAAGATGGATCGTTGGCGAGATAAAAGAATGAGAGACTGAAAGAGAGAGAGAGAGAGTGAGAAAAGGGAGAAGGTATTCATCGAACGAGAAATACCCCGCGACCTTCGCGCCCGAGGCTTTAAGATTTATCTCGGGCGCGAATAAGCGTTTTCTCTCCCGCGGCATCTCCGATAGGATATCCTACATCTGTTTGAAGCTGCACCGATAAAGAACCAAATTAATTGATGCACGATTGCCAAAAAAAAGTCGGCAATAGCTTACTCGAAAGAAATCTTACTTTTAGAAGCAAATAATATATAAGACTAAAAAACACCAAAAGCGCATACTTAAAATAAAATTAATGGCATCTCAATAAAACACGTACAAAATGAAACTCAATAAATGACGATTTTAAAAAATCGCTGGTGTTGAAAATTTTATAAAACGAAAACATAAAGCAAAAAATGTGAATAAACGAAAAAGTAACGAGAGAAAAGAGTGCAAATAAAGGGTTTTACGGCAACGGCAAGAATAAACAAGGCGGCGTGTTCGATCGCGAACATCTGTAAGAGGAATGCCGACGTAAAAGGAGCAAAAGTGGGTACTCGAAATTAATTGATACGACACGACAGAAAGGAAGGAAGCACCGTGTGCCGTAAAAGAGTGAGAAAGCAGGGAAGCAGATGAAAAAAAAATAATGATCGGAAGGAGATAAAAAATGAAGGAAAAAAAAATATCAGGGGCTGAAGGAATGGGCTTACTGGGAATACGTTTTATAACGAGGCGCGTGTGTTTGCGCGGATTTAAATATACTTCGGTATATGGACGAGCTCGTTGGAATTGGCGCGTCTGGCACGTTCGCGTCCGCGCTCGCAGGCTAATAAATGCGAACGCGGTTGTTTTAACGACATTAAAGCGGTTACCGATTTACTGTAGCCAAAGCCCGGACTCTTCTTCCCGGCTCGTATAAGCGCGAATACGAGCCTCGGAGAAATGAGAGTCCTGCGTTCCTTCCGTCTCGCACTCGCCTCTTTTCTTTTCCTTTTTTTTTTGTTCTTATTCTTCTTCGTATACCGAACAGTTCCTCCATTTAACGGCAGGTGTTTCCCTCTCGGATAATATATTCCGCATGCCAGTGTACACCTCGACAGCCAACGAGCCACGGAAGCATCTCTAATGCGTCGAGTATTTTGTAATCGAGATCCATGAAAAAATGCGGCGAACCAAAAACCCTGATAAATGGCTTTTATACTATTGATCTATACTTGAAAATGCAAAATTTTCGCAATTTTCTGAAGTTTTTTTTACGCGTTGCACCCTCTTGCAGAAGAAAATTTTTATTTTATATTTTGAGTCAATATTGATTTTTGTTAAAAGATTGCATACTTATAAAATTATTATTAATTTTTTCCTCTGTATATGCTTAACACAAATTAAACTTTGACGTTAGAAGAAAATTTTACTTTCACGAAATCATATTTTTCAAATTAAAATTCATCTTTGTTGACTTTTATTCTTGTAAAAATAAATGTTTATTTCCTTATTTTTATGGAAATGAAAATCATAGTCTTTTCCATAAATATGAATATTGATTTTTAAAAAGGAATTTTATTTATTATAATTGTCGATCGATTGATTTTTATTGTCTAACTTTTATAAGAAAAATCAATCAATTATTATTTTTAAACATATATAGTTTTTAAAATATTCATTTCTATATTGATATACTTAATCATTTTGTATTGGAAAAATTGATCCTTTTTGTGAAGAAACACTTATGAAGTACTTCATTTTATATAAAAAAGAGAAAATGTTTTTCCACTGGAAAAATATTTTACTGTAATTCAACTAAGGTAATATATCATTACCTTTACGAATAAACAGTGAAAGAGTAATGAATAAACAAAAAAATTCCAGAATTATACATTGTATAGTATAGAGATCGAATATTCCTTATCAATTAAAAAATTTTCTGATTGAATATATGCTTGCAAATTAAAAAAATATATATATATTGCTTGTGAAAATTTTTCGACGCTGATATGAAGATAATTAGCAAAAAGAGTCTGAAAGAGAAGAAAAGGTCGAGAGTATAAAGAAAGGAGGGTTTGGAGACCCGAAAGTTTCTGGTATCGAATGTTCAATGGACATAAATCCAGCCAATTAGAGGGCCAACAGGTAGTCACAACTTTGAACGCATCAGGAACGATCCCGGGTGCGAGTGTCCACCGTATTCCGTCTTTGTCAATATATACGTGACTTTTTACGTATAAATCTAGAATCGAATCGAGCAAACGTCCTACCGAACGAGCGAGACAAATGTCTCAAAAGCGCGCCGCCATCGAGGATTTTTCGCAGGAATACGGCACCGAGGCACTTCGGCTCGCTGTAACAAATTCCGGCACGACAGCCGGTGAAAAACGCATCGAGAGCGAGAATTGGCCGATTCTTGTCACCGGAATCGCGAAAAAAGGAATTTTCAGGAATTCTTCCAGCACAAAAAAATAACAAGTGAGCTGAAACGTGTTTTATTTTTTCGCAAAATTGCTTGTTCCGATACTACATATGATATATATTATAATTTTCAGATTAACAGATTTTATAATTCTCACGACCAAAATCATTAAATATTGAGAACGTATTTTTCTGTTATAACTTACCGATAATGATAAAACTGTAATTTCCTATTGCATTACACACATTTTCCTACTGGATTATAATAAAATTGTCTTATTATAATTAAACTTTTTTTACACTCCCTTGTACGAACGACAAATATAAACTTATAAAAAAAAATAACCAAAAGATATTGGAAACATAATAAGAAGTATAACACCTCAACCCTCATTTTTCATTTCATTAATAAGATTTTTTTTAACAAATAAAATTCTGTCTCTGAATTATTTGGTCTCTTTCAAAGTACACACATTTAATGATTTAAATCGTCGACAGACGAAAAATAGTCAGTGTTAAAATAAATCATTTCAATTCAATCGTTAAAATAGTTTTTAAGTAAAAATGAAATAAAGGAAAGATAGGAGGTTGAAAGGAACGACGATAAAACGCGGATCGGCGGACTGTCAGTCAGACATTTGTTGCAGGATGGGAGGAATGAGAGGGAGGAGAACTCATTGAGGTTCTTACGGCTGTAAGAAGCCTTTCTCTCTCCCTCTCGGGAGCTCCGTTTAATTAACGAGTATATCCATTAACGAGGCGATTAATCGTGTCCCAGCGGAGAGACGCGACGAAAAGGGAAGATCCTTGGAAAGACTCGGGGAAGCCCCCTGTGGACTCTCCTCGCGCGGATGGCTCTATTCCTCCGTCTTCGTTCCCCGTCACGGATGAGACTCTGCGGTAATCGTCGAGACTGACAAGTGACGGAGAGCAAGACTCGGAAGCAATCAGCCGAACACTGGGGACGCTCGTCCAAGTAGGCAGCTTCCCGATTTATTATGGAAATTCATTCCGCACAATTTCGAATAATGATTGGCCTTCCGATCAAGCATTTGCATATACGCTCGATCCGCGAGAACGTTCCATTGTGCGCAGTCGTGAATCGAGAATAAAACGAGAGAGAACACTCTGCGAAAATGGGATAAATGAACGAGAACACCGAGATAAATTATGTGGGGTAAAACCCAATAAATAGATAGGCAGATGTAGATAGATCATGCTAAATATAGATTTAAAATATTATTTTCATTAATTAATATACAATAAATAAAATATATAAAAAAATAATAATTAGTATATAAATTATGAAAAATAAATATATTTTTAACATAAGTATATGTATTTGTGATTAGATAAAATGAAACTTTTTAAATTTTAATATTCGTAATTAATATGGAGAAAAATTATATATAATATATAAGGTATAAGGATATAAGGTCCCAATTAACATGTACCAAAAGTTGAACCATGTACTTTCTATATTACTTTGAATATTTAAATTATTTTCTTCCATGATGAATATATAGATTATTTTTTCCCATACAATAAAGAGGTGTATTATTTTTCTAAGCGTTTAATTCTTAGCTTGTTCAACGATCCTATATATAGGGACAGAATCGATTTTACTATTTTATTATTCGAATTAAAGTACTTAATTACTACAAATTACTATATAAATATTGTTTAAAATAGATATATAAGATGAGTTTTGGGTCGCTAAAATATCAGATAATAATTTAAATGTGAATTTAAAGCAGATTTTTTGTAACAATATTTTCAAAATAAAAGTAAAATGAAAAATCTTTGAAATGTCCAACTATTTGTACTTGTTTTATTTTTCCTTGAGAATTTCGATGCTGGGATAAAAAAATGTTGGGAAAGTATTCGAGTGTCCTCTGGCACCCCCGAAATAACGAGAGCCATGGTTTTCGGAGGCAACACGGGGGAATGTGTTGACAGGAAGGGAGGGTTCGGAAGAGGCGGGAGGAGAAGCGAGCGAGCAGGCAACGTCAAGAAATTTTCACCGTGCCAATTAGAGGGTCCGCGGATAAGAAATAAATAGTCTAGTGCGCTTAATTAACATTTTCTGTTACGATTGGAGGCCCCGTTGTGTCCCCGTTTCTGCCTCGTTCGTTTTCGCGTCGCCGTTTCCACGAGCCCGGGACGCACTCATTAGCGAATACCACAATCGGATTCTCGTTCTTCCGCGCAACGGACGCGCGTATCCCCTCGGCGGCCGTCCTTGTCCCCCATCTCGATCGTCGCTGAAAACGGACGAGTCAGCCAAAATGGCCCAGCGCGCAACTCCCTTATATTCCACAAGGGGATAAACCGAGAAGAAGAAGAATAAGAGACAAAAAAAATACTTTCTCCATCTCTCGTTTCGGTAAAACGCGGCCTTTTTAATTGGCCAGATTAGTTCCGAGGCCGTTTTTCCCTGGTTGGATCAGAGCGGCGACGATTTTTCAGCGCAAAGATCGTTTCTCGTTGTTTACAGCCCGCGGTTGTCATCGGCGAGATCGCGCGACAGCAATATTCCAGAGTTTTTCTCCTTTTTTTATCATCATCTTTTTCTTTTTTTCTTCATCGCGACTTTTTTCCCTACGAACTCTCGGAGTTTCGGTGAAACACACGCCCGTCGTTGCCGTCCTCCGGGCGTTTCTCGGAGCGATCGCCGTCGCGCTGACCGATCGCGGCCAATCGGCCTTTCGGCTTTTCTAACACACGCGAACGACGGCGAACCGCGAAAGAGGAATCGCCCGCCCCGCGGCCAGCCAATCGCTCTCAAAGGGAAAAGACGCGGCCCGCTGCGACGAACGCTCCGCGCGAATATCGGTCTCGTTAAAATACCTGGCGACGAAATCGAAATTTCGGGGTTAAGTGGGTGAGAGCACACCGTTTGTATACGCTCGCGAGAAACTCCTCTCTCTCTCTCTCTCTCTCTCTCCTTATTTTTTACTTTCTCGTCTCTTTTTCTCCCTCTCCCTCCCTCTCTTGCATCCCCCTTTTTCGCTTTCTCATATATTGCGCGCATACCTTCCTCGATCGCCCTCGAAAAAGTTTATACACCCAATTTTGTCTCTCCACGATGTTTGTCGGTGATTCCTCTCCCGTATAAGAGTAATGAGCTCGCTGCGTGTGAATCTTAGTCAAAACTATATCTCGAGCATTTCTCGTTCTTTTATATTTTTAATATTAAGGTATCTCTGTAGTTTTATCGTTTATTTAGGATTTTATTAGAAATTGGTAACAGTCAATCTTTGATGTTACGCATATGCGTACGAAATTTAAAGATGTTTCACCTCGTAGAAATTGAGATATTTATTTTTTTTAATCCCAATTTTCAGTGCTCTTCCATAATAGCCCGTGTTAATTATTGCGATTTTCAATTGTAAATATCTTGAAATCTAGATGGTGAATCTTCTTAAAATTTTGCATAGCTCTTTATTGCACTTCAAAGAATCTTCGTTTAGTTTTTTAAAAAAATCTCGAGATTATGATTTTTGTCATTTTCATACATACGTAGCAAGTACAAGTCACCTTGGATGACCTTGAATTTTGAACATGTCGTTCTTGAAACAATTTGCAACAACTTTTCGTAATAAACTTAAGCTCCAAAACCACATAGTATCGAGATAAATTGGAATAAAAATTTTTGATTTTACTATATAGAACTTAAGGCTGAATTCGAAAAAATTGAAAGAAATTGAAGAAATTGCCAATTTACTTCTTGTTACGTCGTTTCAGAATTTTTTATATGAAGAAATTGTTTCATCAAATTTAAAAATTGTTTAATAAACAGTAGAATTTTGACACATCGATTCTTATATGAAAAATTTGTATATTTGTCATGAATATAAGCAACAAATTATTGAATAGCGATCCAAACATTTATTTCATATAGATTTTATTGATATATATTAGATTACAAATTTGAAAAGGCTTCACTAAATTTTTTTCCATTTTCAATTGTTGAAACGACGCTATTTTTCAAAAATGTTTAAAGATATCAGTTACTTAATGTAACACTTTTTATTTTAAGATTCCACAATAGAAATAATTTTTCTAAATATTTTCAATTTTTTCATAATTGTTAAAAAAAAAAGTTAAGGAGTTATACTATTTATACAATACCTGTATATACTGCTGTGTATAATATTTATAATGTATGATTTACTGTATAAAAACATCAATTTATACTATATTAAATACTTAAATAAAAATAAACAAATATTCAGCGAATACCAGAGTAATGGGCAAAAGTTTTACATTATAGTGTATTAATAAAAAAAAAAAATTCAAGGCTCGGAGCAGGAAATGGCAAGAAAAGTGAGCGGCGATCGCAAATTAGTTAAAATGACCACAAATGGTGTACATTGCGCGAAAGAAATATTCTGCTGCCGAGGGGTAAGATAAAAAATATTAAGGGCAAGGTGAAGGAGGGAGGGAGAAACGGGTAACGAGTACGAAAGAGCTCGCATCTGCCGAGTTCGGGAGCCGAGCGGCGGCTCGCTAGTGACTAAGAAGAAAGAGTATAAACGTATTGAAAGCCAGTTATCCGGAGTTCTTTCGATCTCTAAGTTGCCGCGGCGCCGAGCCACCGTAACGTCTCAATTCCATTGAGCGCCGCGAGCGAGCCTCCCTCTCTCTTTCCCTCGCAGCTCACCCGGCCGCCTCGATGCCTGTCTCGTTTTATAGCCACCATATTCGTACTTACAACCTGTTTCGTGCCCAGGAAGCGAGATCAATGCGATCGCAGATCGATTCCTCACGACTCCCTCTCCGGACACCCTCCCCCCCCACCACCACCACCACCACCCTCGCTCCCTCCACCCGACTTAGAACTTCTCGCCACGATCGTTAAATCGTACCTATACCGAATTCTGCAGACATTTATACCCTCTTTCGTCCTTCATAATATCTCTCCTGTCATCCATGCTTCTTTTCTCAAAATATCAGCTTAAAAATAAATTTATAATGGTTGATGAAGAAATGTGTAATCAAAGTATTTCATTTAGTTGATCTATATACTTTGTTCGATCCTTCATTGATGTTTAATCGAAACTTACTTACAATGCTCATTTCAAAACTAATAAAATTTTATACGAGGTAATCGGAAACCGAATCAAAATATTAACTTTTGTAGTAGAGATTACAATCCTGTGTTTTAGAGAAACTCGTAAGATTTGAATCAGAGTTATATCACAAAGAATAGAAATAGCATTTTTTTTACATTTTGGTATGAATATTAAATAAGATAAATTTCTTTTGAAATATTTTTAATTTCGAACATGTGAATCTTTATAAAAATTAGCCAGGATGTTAATGCACTAACATTTAGAATAAACATTTGTCGAATGTGGACAAAACATATAATTCCTAAGCATTAAATTTAAAGAAACTTCGCACCATGTGAAAATCGAAATAAATATTTGCTGTTGAAAATCATAATTTTTCATACAACTTCCTATAAGAGCTCATACATTAAAATTGAAATTTTGAACACTAAATATCGCAATAATTACAAGATGAAATCTGCTGACATTTTTTTTAGCATTTTAGTATATTACTAGGCAATGCGATACGCGCTTCGCGCGTGCTAACTTTGGTTATAGATAGACGTTTTGAGAATCTGTCAGTTCTTTTTGTGCAAACTGTCAGTTTAAATCTATGAATTTAGTTGGAATAACCATCGAAACAAAAATAAATTTTTGAGAGCCAATCAGAATCTCGGAAGGTACAGAATATAAACTTACTATTTAATCTTTAATTTTTATAAGAAAAAGACGTTTGAGAGTCACGACCGTGCAAAAACCTCCTCAAAATTTAAAATTTTATACTTTTTAGCATTATTATTTCCAATTGGGGTGAATAGCAATCTTTAACAAAAATCGTATATAAATAAAATAAAATTCATCCTTAAATTTGCTCCTTATTATTCTCGATAGAAAAACGTTGGTATACGCTTGCTTAAAAACGTTCGATCTCGTAACGAGCGTACAAATTCGATGTGTGTTTCGTAAGACGATGATACGAATGGGGTACTCAGTATATCGTAAGTGAAGATGCGGTCATGTTGACATGGTTAGCTGAAGAGGATCGGGCTGTAAAATGGCCAAAGGGGAGCCGAGAGATAGGCTTACGAGCCCGAACACCTCTCCTCTTCTTTCGCTGTTGTTTTTTTTTTCTTTCGTTTCGTTCGTTCTTCTCGCTCTCCCCTTTGACTCGATCTCCGCCGCGCGAGTATACGGAGGATACTGGAAAGATCCATAGATCACGAGAGCCTGCTTGTATAAACGGCTCCCTCGCTTGAGCCGGGGCTTAGGAATGCCCAAATTGGTTTTACGAGCCCGGCCGGGGCCGCACATACGCGCCGTAATCGATGCGGAAAAAGAATCCAATTAGTCGCGAGCAATAATCGAAAAGGAGACTGCGTCTTTGCATTTTTTTGCTTTCGCGCATATACGGGTGGAGGACTCTTGCCGATTTCTCTCTCCGCTGATTTTTTTTCGGCCGGCTATCTCGTGGAATTCGAAGGCCACGGAGCGGTAATCGATTAGATCGCCCGGAACATTGGACTTTAAACGAAGCTCTCGATGGAAAAAGGAGGACGAGCTCGAGTAATTATTCCGAAAATAGATTGCGTTGCCGTCGCGATTTGGACTTATACATTCCGAATCCTCTCTCTCTCTCCCTCCCTCTTTCTTAATTATCCAGAGAAATATCGACGAGGTGAATCTTGCATTTTTCGAGACTTAATTATAAATAGAAAAACCGGATTCGTCGCCCAGTATTTATATATACATTGGATCTCGAAAAAAAAAATCAAGAAAAAGAGTACGGAATTGTTATTCGATGTTTATGTGCCGGTGATTGAGCTCTCTCATTCTGTATGCACGATGACCAAATTTGGGCGGGCCGATCGATGAAAAGTTAATTGCCCGTGACGGGCCCTAAGCTCGAGATTATTTCCCAACCTCTATTTTCAATCGGGACTTGCCTCAAGTTCCATATCTTTTCTCAAAACGCATCAAACGAGTTTATCGTCGAAGGGAAACGTTGGAAAAAATGATCGAGCAGGTACACGAATAACATTTTCTTTTTTAAATTGTCTGAAATTATCAATTATGACAAAATCTTGTAATTATGATAGAATCATGTAATTATTATTTTTTTTTTTGCGAAAGAAAGAAATTATTTGTAACGACATCACCGACATGTTACTGTAAGAATTCAGAAATATTTGTTACAATTATACTGAATTTCATAAAATGTTTTAAAGTGATAGCTCGACGATCCTAAAGTGCCAAATTTATATTTCAATTCGATTCTGAACTCTATATTTTTGTCATAAATTCGTCCTTTTTCCTATTGGCTATTATAATAGCTACGTAATTTAACTTTTTAAACAATTATTACTATCTAAATAATATAAAATAAAATAAAATGTAGTAAAATGTTATTAAATTGGTTACTTGTCAAAATTTTTATGATTAGGAAAAATGTGATAACTCTGAAACCGTAGAGTAAACCACTTTCAAATATAAAATATACACAACAATTTTTCAATCACATAAAAGCCACTTTTAATGTTACCAATTTATTCACCATTTTTTAAAACATCCCAATCGATCCATAAGAAAAGAAAAGATACGCGAAATAATTATATTTTGTATATGAATAAAAAGTTAATTTATCTGAAAAATGTGATGTCGAAAATTTGGATGATATTTTCCTGCCATTTACGGCGCAAAGTTGTCGATCCATCGCAATTGACTGCCCGACAAAAAACCCAGAATGAGCGAAGAATATTTTTTTTTCAAGGTTTACCGGTGGAGCGCGTGATTGGCTCGACGACTTCCGTGAGATCGCTCGATCAGTCTCAGTACACCGGACGCTCTTTTCGCGATCCTTCTTTTCCCACTATACACGCATATCTCGGACGCGTCGCGTGCGGTCACCGAGTCGATCTCGTTTGACGCGAACATCGAGATCGATCGATAGCATAAAAAGAATTTCAGAAAAGAATGAATATTACTCGCACTGTTACGTGAAAAATTTCCGTCAAAAAAAATGTATTCGAAAAATATATTAAAAATTTAAATAAAAGAAAATAAAAGAAAAAAAAATCATTGACATAACTTTTAGTTCTTTATATTAAAATAATTTTTTTTGGTTTTATAACAAAACGAAACTACACATTTGAAAAAATGATGATTTATCAACACAGTAATTATTTTAATTTATATTCCACATCATCCCTTGTATAACAACATTTATAATAAGAAATATGAATAATATTCTAAAAACTTATTTTTCGTTATTCAATGTTAAATATTTTTTTATAAATAGACATTAAAATGTAAACCATAAAAATTGGGAGCCACCATAAAATTCCAGTGAAGAGGAAATTGTACTATTTTCTTGAAAATTTATAATCATGAAATAGTAAAGTATACATGTCAGCGAATATAAAGTGTTAATGATAATACGATAAAAAAATATTGAAGTATTTAGCAAATAGAATAAAATACGACAAAATAAAGAAAGAACTTCGCACGATGACGTATATGGGGGACTTAACAAAAGGTGTCCCGACTGATGTATTCTCGAGAATGACGATGACCGTTTGTTCATCAGTAATGGAAAAGCAAAACGCGCTTGTCACCCGGCGAGTTTTCGTCTCGATCCGAGATTCTGATTTGTCTTTTTTTCTCCCTCTCGATTCTCTCTTCCATCCTCGCCTCGCTCATTTCGTGTTTTCCTACTCGTTATACGCACTCTCAACACAGCACACCCATAACGACACATTATTCAAGTGGATAATGCCAGACTCGCGGCAAACGCAAGTCATCCACGAAAGTTTGACCGCGGAGAAAAATAAAAGTCCCGGAAATTCGAACGAAAAAAAACCAGTGATGTTTTTAAACAATCGTTTAAAAAAAAAAAATTTACTCTTTCTACATACATTACCGAAAAATAAAAAGTGACGATAAACAATGCGTTGATTGATTTTATTATATTTTTCAGATAAAAAAAAGACATTTAATGACAAATCTAAAAATAAAAATAAAATTTACTTTGAATGAGTTTTGGTGTTCCTTCAATGTTATTTTTGCATTTTTATCAGATTTTTAAAAAAGTTTCAGCTGCGGAAACGAGTTTTGTTGAACCGCAGACAGGACGAGAGAGGTAAAAAGATCGTGTGTTTTGTTGGTCGCTCAGGGCGAGGGGTTTCTGAGTCGCAATTACCCGACGCAGCGTACAATAAACACAGAGTGCGTTTTCTCGTCAGATCCCTTTTCAGCTTTCTTCTCGTACTCGTATAACTATTACACAATTTCTTTTATTTTATAATTATTATACATACGCGTACTGTTGGGAGTGCGTTTCGTGAAAGGGACACACCGAGGGTGTCACGAACGAATTTTTGCAGCCGGGGTATGGCGAAAGGCGAGACAAGACGAGAAAAGAAGATTCGGGCAAAGGAAACAGTGCCGGCGCCCCAAGCGACCACGGAAACTCCATTTCTACTCGCGTTTCGGGCTTCTGTCTTGACTCCCGAGAACAAGAGGATGAGCGACAGCCACTTTTCAACGGCAACGATGAACGAGCTTATTTTCAATCATGTTATTATACAGTTTTTATATATAGTATATAAGACATATGGTCGATAATTGTTTTTATTTGTATAATGTTCTTTCGTTAGCCTGATGCAATAAAATTGATCATTTTTTTGTGGAGACACGTTTTAATACACCTTCATAGGATAATGAAAAAAGAAGACTGTCCAAATGTTATCCCTTGAAATATGTATTTTTTTAGAGGTTTTAGATCCTAATTTATTTTCGTTTCCCATATTTAAACAAAATTGCAAAAAATTCTTTCTTCGAGAGCTGAAAAAATTTAGCATGTTTCGTGTCCTTGACAAAATCGACTTTACAATGGGTAATTCCTGAAAATTTTTGCAATATTAAATGAATGATTCAAACATCAAGGTAATAACAAAACTCATTTTAACTCATTCTATCATCAATAATACTGTTTTATGTGAAAAATCCTTACGTTTCTAAGCGATAATCACCATCGTACGAAAAAACAATAATTTTTCGTATATAAAATTCACGTCATGTACATTTTAGACTCCTTGACAATTATGTTAATAATACGTGAAGAGTGTATTATTGAACTTTTGGAATATATGTTTAACCATTGGGATGTTTATCGAAGTATATTTTATATCATCAACAATGGAATGAATTTTCGGCAGTTTCGATGGTCGAAATAAAAAAAGGAAACGAAAAAGAGCAAAATTTCATCGGAGGATGATGCGTATCGGATACAAGACGTAAAAGGAATGCGTGGCGTGATCAAGACGAAAATGTGCGCACCCGTGAAATAAAAGAAATGAAAGCATGTTGAAATAAAATAGCAATATATATATATAAGGAGTCTGGGCGTGGCTCTTCTTTAAAGAGTATTTTCACGGTTCCTGATTTCTTCTACCTCATTTTTTCTCTCTCTCTCTCTTTCTTAAAGTTCTCCACCTGACGATCGTGAACGTGACACGATCGACGCACTCGAGCAGTTCGATGCCACAAATGCCAGCTTGGTTGCCAGTGTCATGCGTGACGGATCACGTTCGATCGTGGTTTAAAATACAATAAAAAGGAAGTTCACCGTGAAAAATCACACACAAAAACTCTTTAAGGTATTACTTCATATAAAACTAAAACAATAAATGTAACTTTTATACACTTTATTCCTTCACAAAAAAAAATCTTATATATACGAAAAATTACTATTTTATTTCGTACTGTGATGACAGTTTGGAAGTATTTGAAAATATTTCATATACAGAATATATTAGAAATTCTGATAATTTTATAATCAAGTTTACTAATTATTTTGTACAAAAAATGCTCAAATATTTCAAGACTGTTACCAAAACAACGCAAAAATGTAATAATTATTCGAATAAAATTCTTCCCATGTACAATTTACGATTTTGTTCGATGAAAAAAATGTCTTAAAAATCAATTATTACAAAAAAAAACAACTTACCCAGCGACAGGCACCATTTTCAGGGCGAGAGCTCGACTGATGCAAAATCCAGCGCCGCCCGTCGCGAACCAAAATTTCACCTTCTGCTGTAACGATAATCGAAAAGAAAAAGAGATCAGCACAGTGAAAACACCAACATTTTTTTTTTCGTTTCACCACGTATAAAGAAAAACTGTATTTACACAGTTTTTTACATTATTAAAAAAAAATAAATTTATGTACTCTTTGCCTCGTTGAGCGTTGAATTTTTGGAATACGGAGTATGAGAAGAGGGAAAACAAAACGAAAGTTATGGAGACACGAGGCAGTGGCACGCGTATTGCAACGTTGCGATACGCCATGTGTCTTTGAGTGGTCGCAAGCGAGCAGCATTTATCAAACTTGAATAAGGAAAGGGGCGGTAGGGAGAGGGAGGGCAAAGGGAAGAAAGGGAGATCGAGAGTGCGGTGACCGCGGCAAACGAGACTCGAATATACACACAAATGGAATACGGAGAGCCTCGCGGGCCGTACATCGTCGTTTCCGGGTCACCGAGCGACGCGCAAGTACGAAAAGTACGCTGTCAGCGGCAAAAACATGTCCAAGATGAATTATGAAAGGCTCAATTATAACGAATGTACTCCCATTCCTCTTGGACGGAGCTTTGATCAATATTCCCGAGACACGTGCCTCATTAGACGCAAGAATTCTCATGGGGGATCAAAGTGATGAAAATTTCATCATTTCGTCGATCATCGTTGTCGTACAACTGATCTAAAAAGAAGAATTAGGCAAGGTCCATTAGCTCCATCGACCTTGATTACTCTCCATTTTTTATGTTCTACACATCACTTTTTATCAAATGAGTATATTTAAAACATTTTGAGTTCAATGTATTAAAATTATTAAGATGATAGTTCAGTACGTATTTTTAATTTTACACATTTTATATATCAACATCAATTTTACACATCAATTCTACTTATCACTTTTTATCAAATGAGTATTTAAAAAATTTTAAGTTCAATGTATTAAAATTATTAAGATGATACTTCAATACTTATTTCTAATTTTGAACATTTGTTAATTTTATTTATACAATAAAATTTACCATACTTATCTCTCAGGGTGTAATTTAAAAACTTATACTATTAGGCAGAAAGCCAGAATCCTAATTTGACGAACAATCGAACGTCACGTATTGTCATTTTGATATGGAAGCATGGTCAATTTGAATTGTGTTGAAGCGTGCTTGTGCATAAAACGTACGTATACACTGAGAGAAAAATATGATAAATATTACTATAAATTAACAACTATATTATTTATCATGGAACTAAATATCTCTTTAGATACTGTTTATTATAATTATTTTCAAAAAATAGTATTACATTTCAATGTATTATGAATTTAGGCCTAAAATATATTTAAATTAACTTTTATATGTTCAACCCAAAATAAGTAGTGTATAGTTGTCCCTTTATAAGTAAAATCATTTTACAACTAAATATATGTTTATCGTAAAATAAACTATATATTTAGGATAGAATCTAAACAGCCTATAATTAGTTCCATAATAATTAGTATAGTTGTCACTTTTGTATACTAAAATTTATCATTAATTTCTCTCAGTGCAGATCCCAATAGAATGAACTATTTTCTAGACCTGTATATGACCTACAGATCCTTGATCGAGAAACGACATTAAACTGAGAATTTATTGAAAATTTTGTTCAATTTTCCAAGTGTACAGAGAGATTCGTCCAAGGCGGAACATGCAGAGTGAGCCGAAAAGCTGAGGAGAAATGAACGAATAGGCCGGTGATAGGATGCTGAAAAGACGAACGTCAGAGGCTAAGCCGCGGCGGAGGGACTGTAGCGACGCCCCATGGTGAATTATGGTAGGATCGCGATCGCCGAGAGCTAGAAGCCGGCTAGAACGCGGAGGGTCCTGACGCGGCCGGGTCCTCGGCCATTAAGCCGCGCAGCTTCCTAGGAGCTGAACGGACCAACGATCGTATCGTGCTCGCCGGACTCGCGTGTTCGCCTCTCGCGGCCGTGTGTGCGTTTCGGACTACTTGAGCCGGATCGCGCACGCGAGCGAGCACACTCTCAAATAATCGCCGTATGAGCATTTTGAACCGCACACCGGAGCGTTCAACTGGGTGTGGTACTCGCGTCCGTAATATCACGTTCGTTGCCAGCGGTTGCATCGCCAATCACCGAGATCGCTCTTAGCTGTACTCTGACCTGCCCTAGAACACTTTTATCCTCCACACGCGCATTTTTATCGCATTCGCACGTACACGAATCGACATCAACATCATTGATGCGCTTCTACGATAAGAACCATTTACTAAAAATAATCTAGGAAGTATAGTATCGAATTGGTCAGAAACTATATACACAGGAATCCCTTTATTCGATGACAATAAACTCCGATCATTGGGTGTATGAAAATGTTGTATGAGTTTTAGAGGATTCGTCAACAAAAATGAAATACTTCTGTAAATATATTAATAAAGTGTTTTTAATGATATTCGATTATTTTCTATTGCAACCGTTGATTTGTCACGTGTTTTACGACAACTTCCGATTTCAGATATACTCAAAAGTTTCAGCAATATTATTTTTATATATTATGAAGCATATCATTAAAAATTTTAATTAATTAAACTTTTAAATCTTTCATTATTGTTTGATTAAAATCTATTTATATTCATTTAAGAATACATGTTTTAAGTACAAGAAAGCTAGATTAAGTATCATAATTTTCGTACCTAACAACAAGTAATAAGAATCAAAAAGATAAACTGATGAAGAGATGAAGAATATATATTCAAACAAATACGTGAAAATTTTCGAAATTTGTTACATACGTGAAAAACACTGATGGTCTGGTTTTATGTATTACTATTAAAAGTTGCTATTTTTTCTATCTTTGTTTGACTATCAATTGAATATATACTTCTTCAATAATTACACGTGGAATTTAAGAAACATTTCACATAAATTGATTATTTTTCAATTCGTATTCATGCGGCGAATGTACGAATTTTCCATATGCTAAATCTTATAGCAGCATTAAAGTTGATAACTCTTGAACCATTCGGTAAAAATATTGTAAATTTGGCAAAAAATTTATTTCATACATTTAGAAAAAATATTCTGAAGATGTATCCAA
The DNA here is from genome assembly GCA_030522545.1 of Cremastinae sp. A BG-2022a. NCBI lineage: Eukaryota > Metazoa > Arthropoda > Insecta > Hymenoptera > Ichneumonidae > Cremastinae sp. A BG-2022a. The sequence goes on from JAPYYW010001592.1 coordinate 45,826, forward strand.
TTCTCATATTTAAAAAAAACATATTGCTCTTATAGTACACACCCTGAATACAGTACGAACTCTCAATAAGAACGGCAAAGCCCCCAAGGGGAAGATTTTTGTCTATATATATGGTAGCCCCACTAGGCGGACGCTCCGCGCTCT